>JASANF010010583.1:0-11548 GCA_030248245.1 Trissonchulus sp. WLG1_4
TAATACATACCATATTAGTGCTTATATATTATATTGATTACAATTAACGAACTATTAATGCTAAACTGGCTCATATAATTACTATCATATATTAACGCATCATAGGTATCACACATTTATGGAAAGCGAGGGCATCAAAATTACACCAAACTTCCTCACAAACACGTAGAGACGACACTGGTGTTTTTTACCGTTTTCTGAATATATTTAAGCACAATCGGAACTTTTGTAGGTAAGTTAATTTTACAATTTCGGCACATACGTACAATTGAACCGAGCTCTCAAATCTTTTACCTGACAAGCCCAATGTTTTGCTGATAATCCTGGAAGCCCCGGAGGCGCTGATACGACTTTCTTGAAATCTACTCTATTTTAGGCATGGTTTCAAGGGTTTCTGGGGTTTTAGAACGAATTCTTACCCCAAAATTATATGCAATTTAAGCAATATATATTGCTGAAGTATGGATGTAGAGATGGTGTAGCAAACTTGGTAGTGATTCCCGTCCGAAGTCCATAATATACATACAAACAGTTAGCAACATCACTGATCTGGATAACATATGAAAACGACATTATCACCAAGAGCATGTACGTAAAATATCCTAGTACTTCAATATGTACTTCAATATCCTAGTTCTTATTGCTAAACCGGAGTGTTAATTAACACCGGAATGTTAAAATTACACATGTGTTTTGTGAATCAGCGTTTAGTTTGATGCATGGTAGCCGACTAGCGAACCGTAAGAGCGAAGAATATTGTTTTCACCGAAGAATATTGTTTTCACAGATTTTTTGAGCGTTGTGTAGCAAGACTATCTACATATGTAGCCAACATCTTCAGTTTTCCACAAAATTGTTTTCCGCATTAATTCAAAAATCTTATACCTGTTTACGTAATTTTCTACTTACTTGATTTTGTACAGATCCAACAAGTATCAGCTTTAGCTTACAAGGGCAACCTTACAAAGGGCAAGCAAAGTTTGTAAAAAATACAAGCTACCAGGTCATTACTCAATCATAGAAAAGTTAATTTTTGACAACTTACATATATATGTAGTTACTACCTATTTATGAAGGCTTGAGGATACTCAAACCGCCGCCTTTTGCCCCCGTTCTAATAGACACAAATAAGAAATAGCAAGCAAATTCCTATAACAGACAAAATGGGCGTTCCTACTACACCAGTATGAATTCAGATACTCAAAATAACCTAGGTATTGCTTGGTAAAGCTGTATTTCATTTTTGGTCTTAGTTCGTATTTCTGCTTCGTACCTGTTCTTATTACAACCTAATGAAAACCTGCCTTCGGTTCGCAGTGATAAAGTATCGAGGTTAATAAAAAACTTTTAACACTGGATACCAGACTTTTTTGCTAGCAAGCAAGTTTACCTAGTTTACTTAAAGTTTACCTAGTATGTACCTATCGCTAACTTTGTATACACTAATGTGTGACAATGCGGACAAAACATACCGAAGGCAGAGACATCTACACTAAGGAATACTTAATTTGGCATTGCACCGCTAAGAGTACGCAAAGTTTATGTACTCTTGATATTAGTCATAATTGGTACGCCTTAGCCATGACTAGGCTCTTTGTTTTGTCGGTTATTCATAATTGGCGGACCCCCCAAATTTCGCACCCCTTTCAGTTTTTCCAAGTTTTCTCAGCACAAACTTAATAAATTTCAAATGTAAAAAAATGTACGGAATCTCCAGAAGACACTGATTGTTATAGTACAATTTTTTTGTTCAAATACTTACCAGAAAATTATATCCAAGCCTTTCAAATTAACAAATCAGACCCATTTATTAGAAGGGTTCCGCTGAAAGAAGAGGTGTACGTACAATATGCCAACTGGCTTCGGATAACGTCACATGACATAATTGAAATTTCACTGATTGGCTGTACAGATGTCACGCTTTCATTTGACTGCTCACTTATGACTCTGCTGCTCACGTGACCAATTATCTGAGCCATTAAACTTTGTCTTATTCATAACTAGCCGTTAGCCATAACCGGGCGGAACCCCCTACCTGACTGCCTGCAGTGCAGAAAAGCTGTATGATGATTTTTCAAATTCAGTAAGCATCAAGCATTTTTATTTTCAAGTACATTGGCCAGAGGCCATCGTAAACCTGTTGGGAAAGCGATAGTGTTCCTCTTAGTTTACATACATAGCACCCAAAATAAGCGTCTCCTTTTGCAGCCAAATAAACTGCAAAATCTCAGTCAAAAGCGTTTGGCAATTGAACATTGAAAGGTTATGATGTTATAAAGTGAAAAAAAATTGTATTGAACTTCCATGTTTACTGATGAAAGTACATTCGTAAATTCACTTTGTTTCTAATGTGTAGCTGTTGCTTTATATATTTTGGAAGCAGGTAATAGTACTGTACTGTCGATTTCAAAATGTAATTACCTATGATTGTTAACGTGAAGCAGTGGATCTGTGTAGCCGAGTGGTGAGTTTAATTGTTCCGTAACCGTGAGGTGATATCGTCGATTCCTTTTGGATTCTCTTGTGACAGATTTTTGCGTTTTCGCTTTACCTTCTGAACAACCACGAAAGCAGCAACTCATTTAATTATGTACAAGGCATTATCGTTGCGACAGATGCAAAAATGAAATAAAAGACGTGTAAAACACACTCCGCACATTGACACTTCAAAGCTAGAACTGTGTTAACATACCAGAATCAAAATTAAAGACCTGTTGGGCTGTGGCCCAACAGGAAAAAGTGACTACCGAAGTGGGCTCGAACTACCATCCTTCCGATAAAGAGTCGGAGGCTCTACCGGCTGAGCTAAACCGTCGTCCGTCAGTTGAACAGACGTTGATGTAAAGTAGTGTCTACGAAAATACTCTGAAGCGACTCAGCAAGTAGTGTCTATTCAGTCGGCAGCTAAATTTTAATGAACTATAGTTAACTATAGTCATTGACATTTAGTTAAGGGGGTAGTGTCGCGAAAGCACTAAGCAGTCGAACTTGCGCGACTATAAGATAAAACATTGTTCTTTACATATTCTGAAAATATGTGTTAAGGCAAATATTTTTGCCAAGTTTCAGCAAATTTGATGTAGCATACAGTTAGCAGTGAAGTCGCAAAGTCGGAAAAATGACGTTTTGAAAACCTATTCACATTCGATAATTTCGTCACAATTATAAAACTTTTTGTTTATACTTTTTACACAGACTGAAAGCAGATACAGTATGCTCTAATTTCTGCGTACAAAATTTAGTGCAAATTGCTTGAGTGGTTGTGGAGTAATACCTGTTTGAAATGTGACACTGTGCATAAACTGTGAAGTACTCACAGTAATAATGATAAATTGTGAAAATTTTAGACGCTTATTTTAAAATCAAAAGAAAAACGTACCTTCATTATTTATTTTTCTTAGTTGTGCAAAAAATTGTGCGTCAGATCATCATACCTATGTACTTCACAAGCTGGCCAATCTGATATCTGGCTTGATTTTTAGAACTTTAATGTTCCTATTGTGTGATGTCTGGCTTACAAATGGTGATTGGTTCAAAATATTGGTAGATATTGGTAGTCTAGTATCTGGCAGTATTTATTTCACACTATATAACTTTTTACTAGTTTCTCAGTGATCGTACAATTTCAAAGCAAAAAGCTTTTGCAACCTATGAGCAAAACTGCTTTGGCGACACTACCATCTTAACTCAATTTTATCAGTAGATTCACACATTTAATTCTTCAGTGCATTGTATATATACGCACTGCCTACGGTAGACAAACAGAACTGAACAGAAACAAGAGCTAGCGTTTCGTCCAAAACTTACAAGCATTTTTGTTTCTTTTCATGCTTAACTCTTCACAAAAACCTTGCTCTAAGACGCAGATATGGCTGCGGTTAATATTAGTACTCAATCAGAAGGTACACTTATCACTCAGCAGATGAGCTTGTTCGTCTTTCAGTTTGTGAATTTTTAATAATAATCTCTGATGTTTTTGTTTCAATTCTGTCCCTTAACATTATAAATTATTCTTTTTTCTGCATTTTTTTGAAAGAGTTTCACCGAAGTATATTACCAATATTACAGTGCTTAGACGTAATCCTATATAATATCACATCCTTTGAGTCGTATGTACGAGTTCAGTATTTTTAATTTATCATTTTCTGCTATGTTTTAGTGATAAACCACATCATCACGTGCACGGTGATTTGCGCCAACTCCATATTTTGTGATAATCATGGGGAAATAGAAAACAAAATTCTACCTGCAGCTTCTGTGAATTCAAATCAAAAAGAGGTTTGCACTTTGTTTGTATAGTAGACATAAGTTGACTACCATTTTTTACATTTTTTACAAATACCTACCTTGAGGAAGATACTTGATCTGAAAATTAAGTTTTTGCCTAGTTTGATTGCTCTACTGCGTTTTTGTTTTCAAAAACTCAAAATAAAAATGTTGCGTTAGTAATGCATAACTTTGAATGCATAATTGATTAATTAATTTTTAATGAATAATTATTTACATCTTGTTAATTGCTAAAAATAATGTTTTCAAAGCATTGGATGCAATATTTTAAAGAGAATATTGAAAGTCAAAGTTTATAAAATAGCACTCAGTAAAATTTCATTACAATGCAGATGACATTGTTTCAGATTTCTATTTGTTTGTCTGATATCGAAAAAGTAAAAGAAGCTGGCTTGAAGCAAATAGTGTTAGATATCAACACAAGCGATCGAGAAGAAAAAGTATTACCCCCGACTTATGATGAACTGTAAACATCACTTGAAGAAAATTTATCACTTTGGATTGAGTCATATTATATCTGACATTTTGTCACATGACTTTGTAATTTGGTTTAATGTATTAGTAGCGTGCTATAACCTGGTTATTACAGCATGCTGTAGCGTGCAACCTACTTATACCGCACACTGCAGAAATCGAAAGAAAAGTAAAGACAAGAGGGATCGAACCACTACCGTCGAATACGCTGTTTTCTAGTCCAGTATCTTACCCACTAGGCCACTCCAACACAAACATTAATTTGCACAATATGTCTCGTATAAAACAGCGGCAGTGTAATAGACGTAATTTATAACACATGTGTGTATGTATTGCAATACCTACGTAGTACGTACATCCAGTCTGAATAGAAGTAAAGTGTGACCACTACCATGGTTACTAGGTTATCATCAGCAAGGCTGTCGCCTAATGGATACGGTGTCAGACTTGGAATCAGAGTGTAGTGGGTTCGATCTCAACCAGTCGACATTTTTTTGAAAATTATTGAAGCTTTTACGTACGTATTTAAAACCAAATCACAAGCAACTAATAGCACTTTTTTTGTGCTAAAAGTAATTAATACGCATGTGTGAAACCCTCGTGCAGGTGCTTCCACCAGAAACATGCGTATGAATCACTTATAGCACGCCAACCAGTACTTACATACTTACATCCCAGTCACTGACAGTGACATCACTGTTAACAATATATTATTTTGTTATTAATCTTGATTTATATTTATGATCAACATTAATCTTTCATAATATACTAACATTTGAGTTTGTGTACTGGCGTTTTGTACATTACATGATTACACCTTATCTACATTGTACACAATTATGTAATTGACGTAGCTCGTATTTCATTTCAGTTAACATTTTATGTTCTCAGACTATGGTTGTGCTCTGATCGACGATATACAAAATTAGCACCAAAGCACAGCATAGGCGCTATAAGCGCTACTCATAAATTAATGAAACTTATAGCACCTGAGCCTGTTCAGGCAATTTAGTACTATTTAGGCGCTATTTTTGTGCACTTTTATTGAACACATTTCCCCTTTCTTTTTGTATACGACCCCTCAAAAATCCTGATTTTCTGCCCACCCACCGTTTTGTTGACTAACCTCCCCGCTTTGCTGAATGTGTAGGAAATGCTATCCCTTTTTCCTAGTGGTTAAAACTGCAAATAAACCTTAAACCCTGACTCTAAAAGTAAACCTAAAATAGCGTCTAAATGTAGCAAATAGCACCAGGCGCTACAAGCACTAGGTGAGCTATAACTCTATAAACCGAAATTAAAAATAAATACAAATGATCGAGGTAGGCGTAGCTCAAATGGTAGAGCGCTTTTCTAGTAATCTAGCGGCGGGTGGTTCAAATCCCGCTTGGTTTATTTGTGGCACCTGCGATAGCGCTTATAGCCCAAATCATATAGGTAACCCTAGAATAGATGCAATATAATTATCATTTACTGACCAGATGAGGATGGACTGCTGGATTGTTAAAAACCGAGTGATTAGGATTCGATCCTGCAACCTTCCGCTTAGAAACCGAACGCAGTAACGACTCGGCCACACTGGCCACTACTTATGTTACTTTTGGCGTCACTACTATATGTTGAATAGAAAAGAGAGGCCCCAATTTAGAAAGAATAAAAGAAATGAAGGCACCGGGACTCGAACCCGGGCCGCTTGCTTCGAAGATGAGAATGCTAACCAGTAACCACTACACCACAGCCCCCGAGTCTGATAGGCCCTAATTCTCATTTACAACATATATTATTACTTTTGTTATAAAACAAATAATGTGTAGTGTAGACTTTAACTGTGTTTCATGCTGTACTGTACTGAATAAAATGCCTTCGTTTCGTACTACAGACTCGATAATTAAAGCTGAGTCATAGTATTTTGATTGTAAAATAAAGTCAGAGTATTTTGTTTGTAAAGCGCATACCTATAACTATATACTTTGAGTCCGAGATCAAGTTGCAAATGCAGAAATAAAATCAAGTGCATGTTAGTCTACGTTTGTGTTAAACTAAATGTCAATTGAACAAATCATATGTACGCTCAGAGAAGCGCCAACGTTTTTCGACTTAGTGAAAAAAACGTTTAAATCTGATCTGCTAAATCAGTTTTTTGTCAAACTTATGTAAACAATGTAAATTATTTCACATGTAATTTTTTACAAATTTTCATCAACATTTTAATAATAAGTAACATAATATTAGCAACAGCATTTTGCGTCACATATCAAATTTAAAGATTAATGCCAAAAAAGTGGATATTGCAACTGAAATAAAAAATTATTCCGCAAAATAAATTGTTATTGACAAAAATCGAAGTTATATTAAACACTAACAGGCCAAAATGTAGTGTTAGCTTGCGAAAACCCGCAAATAGGTTGCATCAAATTGTCGGCAATTTCTACAAGATTTTATAGTTTGCAGACTTAGTTACTAAACAGTCACATTTGTTAAGTTATATTTATAAAACGTCAGATTAAGTCATAATATTTTTGAAGTGGTATTTTGATAACTAAAAATGGTATATAATTTAATTTTAAACTTTGAATTTTAGTTCAAAATTTAAAATTATAACAATACAATACACCATGAGGCCACATTCTCGATAAAAAAAGCAAGATAGAAATAATATTTCATTTTAGAAATTAACATTTACAAGACATTAGAAAAGCAAAGTAGGGGGGTTACTTTAGTGACTGATTGTGTGATTGAGATAATCTCTTATTTTTTTAACTCAACCCTTACCTCTAGTTTTTTGGTCTGTATTTTTAAAAATTTAAAAAACTTTAAGATAGAAAAAATAAATGTAATAAATAAAACACCGAGACTGTACCCAGGTGGGTGGTGTCAACGTCGAAAATGCTAACCACTACACCACAGCGCCAAATCTTGTAGTCCCTACTCCTTATTTCTCATTTACCAACATCAATTTTTGCTTATTTCTGTCTAGTTGGAAAGAACGCACAACACAAATGCGCTTCAGCGGGGTATATGTGGGTTAGCGTGACCTATAGCGCAAATAACGAACGGATTTTTGGTAGAGATCGGCCCGGGCCGGTGGCGGGCCGCGGGCCGACCGGGCCGACCGGGCCGGGTCGGCCCCGGGTGGGCCCGGGGCCGACGCTTAATCAGACGGCCCGGCCCGGCTGCACTGCGGCCCGCGGCCCGCCACCGGCCCGGGGCCGCGTGGCAGCGGGCCGACCGGGCCGACCGGGCCAACCGGGCCGCTGGGTGGAGCTTCAGCCTCGAACCAATCAAATGAAGTTATACATACATAATGGACGTCGCTAACAAACCCCCGTAGAGCAATTGGTCTTCACGGCAACTAGCGAGCATTGCCTCCAGTTTAATATAAGTGTATTTAAAGTGCTGTGAGCGCGAACTAAAACTAACTATACTTAGCTTAGGCTTAAATTAATTTGACTCAAGTGTGCTGCAACAATGTGAAGATTAGTGCAGTTGAAGCCTTTTGTAAACGCCTAAGCTGAGACTTAAGTTTATTGATTTCATAGGTGGGGTACACCCCACGCCCAAGTACAACGAAACTGATACAGGTTTCAGCTTCTTTAGCGTTCAGTTTCAGCGTCTGACGCTTAACATCAATTTTTTACCGTTGAAACGTCAGTTGAATCACAAAATAATCTGGGATCTTCATGTAAGTTGACCGCCGCTTTCACACTAAAACTATGACCGTGAGATATAGAAAGTCATTCTATTCATTTATTCATTCCACAGCAAGCGAGGCCCAAGAGCTCGCGCTAACTTATCAAAGCAACAGCTGGGGAATAACACTGCTATTTTAAGGGGCAGCTTTGTGTTTGTAATCTAAAAGGTTACAGTTGTATGTAAATTATTGGTGTGCTACAGTCTTTCTTGGATTTTAGCAGGCTTTGTGACTGATCAAGCCAACAAGGGCCGACCGGGCCGACCGGGCCGGCCCCGGGCCGAATCCCGGCAAACAGCGGGCCGGTTCGGGCTGACCGGGCCGTCCGGGCCGACCGGGCCGACCGGTCCGGCCCCGGGCCGACTGCAACGGCCCCGGGCCGGCCCGGGGCCGGGCCAGCTGCCACGCGGCCCGGGGCAGGTGGCGGGCCGCGGGCCGATGCCGGGCCCGGGCCGGGGCCGGCCCGGTCAAAATGGCTGCGTCGCCGGGCCGGCCCGGGGCCGACACTTGGCTTAGCGGCCGATCTCTAGTTTTTGGGTGCACAAAACTAATAAAAATGGCGCGAATAGCGGAACAAGCGCTTAGGGGTAGGGTTGTTTCAGTTAACTGATAACTGATTACTTTTTTTATTTTAGTAATCAGTTAAAGTTAACTTAACTTATCTATATTATAACTAACTTAACTCAACTGACTACATTTTGCATAGCAGTTAAACTTTTTACTTTAACTGATTTAGTGACAAAGGCAGTTAACTTAACTGTAACTTAACTGAAGTTATAGCCAAAAACTGATTTAAATCAGTTAACTGAAAATATTTTCAGTTTACACGCTTAACTGAAAGTATAATTTCAGTTATGCGCATAACTAAAAATGATTTTCAGTTATGTTATGAAAAATTCAATTTTTATGCAAAATAAGCATGTTCTTGTATTGGGAGAAGCTCACAAAATTTTTGTTTAGGTTATAGCACGATGCAGTGCACTCAGCAATTTATACGCAAAGTTACGTGAAGCGCCACGTACATGAACGAGTGCGCACAGCACACAAGTTTATGCACGTTTGTTTCACGTGTTAGGGCAAATAGTTGCTGAGTGCACATTACAAAGTATACCCCTCATTTCAGGACCCTGACTCAACTTAGAGGGGGAAACGCCTTTCTTAGTGTCTTGCACTCAGGGAGGGTCCCCCTCTCAGAAAGTCCCCCCTTAAGACATTCTGAAAGTTATGACGAAATTATGAAAGTACTTTGTAGTTTGTACTTCCCCTCAAAAGCGTACAAAAACGGGCTATTTTGCGCTCCGCATTGGACACAAGCCTCAAGGCATAATAGGGAGCGTGTCATACTCTTACTTTTATCCAGAGTGCATAATTGTAAAACTGTATGTCCTATTATGTACTCTTGCTTTTCTGTACTCTTGATATTAAATATGTAAAATATATGTAAAACTAAAGCAAAACTAAACTAGAAAGCAGGAACATCTTTAAAATAAAAATCATGAAAGAAGTAAAATTAAATTAAGTTTTTGTAAATGTACATTCACTGCTGTATAGGGATGTTTTCAGTTAACTGCTAACTGATTCATTTTCAGTTAAAGTTAAGCAGTTACAGTTAACTGATAATAACTGATAACTGAACTGCTCTGATTTTGAAAAGCAGTTAAAAACTGATACCTTAACTGCATAATTCCTAAAAGCAGTTAACTTAACTGTAACTGAACTGCTTCGGTTGTAAAAAACTGATTGAAATCAGTTAACTGATATTCTTTTCAGTTACATGCCATAACTGAAAATCATTTTCAGTTATGCGTCAAAACATGCATAAAATCCTTTGTGGCGTTCTGCTTGTTTACTTTTTGCAATGATCTTCAAGTTTTTGTCTCTGTAGAATTGTCGCTAAATGCATTGAAAGGACAAAACGCCAATTAAATAAATGATCAGACTTGAATTTCCAGTTTAGAACCACTTTAGGCTCTGCCTCTTATTTTATTTGATTCATTGTTTTATGTTTTATTCTATTCTGGGCATTGTTTTGCACCCATTCTTCCAAGAGTTCATGTCATTTACAGTTGCAACTGGGCTGTTGTTACAGAAGTTTAAAGTTCTCGTTTTGAAATAAATGTTTGATCTCATGTTGACATGGTTTTTTGTTTTGAGTAGATTCAAATATTAGTAATTAAATAGTTAATAATTAGAAGTTAATTAAGTTCTAATTTAGTAGAAACTACGTGAAAACTTTAGCAAATATCGGGATTAGCGGAAAAAGAAACCAGCATTTTTAAAGAAATAACTGAAAATATTTTCAGTTAAAGTTATCAGTTACAGTTAAGTTAACTTAACTGTAACTGAACTGATTAAAATTTAGCAAAATTAACTGATAACTGAACTGATTTAATTTTAACCTAATCAGTTAACTGATTAACTGAACTGATTAAGATTTCGATAACTGAAAACATCCCTACTGCTGTAGCCGGTAGCCAAACGGGTGTAATACAAACATTTATCATTTCGAAAAGTATGTAGTATTGCAAGTTATTTGTAAAGTGGGAAGTTATTTTAGTTGATAAAAAACGTGCAATTTTAACGCATTCTAAACTAAAAAATTCTAAACATTTCCAAATTTGGCCCCATAACTGATTAATTTAGTTAAAGTATCAGTTAAAGCAAGAGTACATAATAGCATCTCACTGTATATAGAAGAAGAGTGAGACACTCTCCAGGGTAACGAACGCGTGTAAGCGAAATCGAAATAGCACTTTTTTTGCTATAGCGCTTTTTTTATGCGCTATATGCGCTATATGCGCTATAAGCGCTATGGAATTTGCTATATGCGCTATTTGCGCTATAGCGCTTTTTGGGGGTGCTATATGCGCTATTTGCGCTATATGCGCTATCGGAGGTGCTATATGCGCTATTTGCGCTATAGCGCTTTTTGGGGGTGCTATATGCGCTATTTGCGCTATATGCGCTATCGAGGGTGCTATATGCGCTATTTGCGCTATAGCGCTTTTTGGGGGTGCTATATGCGCTATTTGCGCTATATGCGCTATCGAGGGTGCTATATGCGCTATTTGCGCTATAGCGCTTTTTGGGGGTGCT
>JASANF010010584.1:0-18337 GCA_030248245.1 Trissonchulus sp. WLG1_4
TGCGGTTTCATTCCTTCTCAGACAGTCATTTTTCAGACAATTCGCAATTTATTTCTAAATATTCTCCCCACTAGATACCACCCATATTCTGCCTGGTTTGTTGTGCAGCAGTACCTACACATATTTTCTTGCCATATGAATTAGCCCATCAGAGCAACGCGTGCCTAGCCGATGTTTCTCTTGAGATACCCTGATTCAATTTTTTCCCTTCTCAGATCTCTTCTTGGCTTCATATAACAGTTACATTTGTACATATACATACGTTCAGTACATATTATATATAGATATGAAACATATATACATATATACAATAACGCATAATTGTGTGTTCGGCACGTGAAGTGATACATGACCGATTTCTTTGAGCTGCTCAGAGGTGTAGTTTCAGGGCTGCGTTTCATTTTCTCATCATATCTTCTCTGGCTGGCTCTCTTTCTCTCGCTCTATATCTATGGCTTGTCAAGCTGAACCTGAATCATATAACTACGGCCCTAGATTCTGAGGAAGCACAGGAAAAACTATTCAAACGCTTGGCTTCTGTTAAAGAACCCGTGTGTTTGTCTGTGTGTGTGCGTGTGTGTGTCAAGAGTAAACCCAACAGAGTTGACCACCGTAACTCTCATAATTATCCCCTTTCATAGATCTCAGAATTATTGTCTCTGCTGTAAGAAGGGTGTGATAACAGCGAGATTAAAGTCTGATTTATGCTCATTCCTTAACGACATAGGAACAAGGACAAACTTTGGTCAAACGGCTGTGAAGATTTGGAAAAATCGTTTTTCCTTATTTTTTTCATTGGCCCTTGGCTTTGATGGTGATCATGGTCATACAAAACAGGCATTTTTAGTGATTTAGTTTTCTTGGGGCCAGTTCACAAATTCGGATTAACTAGATTAGATTAACTGAATTAGCTGGAATAACACAACCCAGAAGCATGAGACTTTCTGCAATTCGATACAGTTGCTCCTCTGGAGTATTTGCATAAACGTGCAAGTTTTTGATAAGAACCAAATTCTACGACGAGTTATTGTAGTTAATTCAGTTAATCTAATCCCGTTAATTCGAATTTGTGAACAGCCCCTTGGAATTGCTCACCCTCACGGACAAAATTGCAGGGAAAAAAGGACCACTGTTTTCAGTCTTGCGCTGTGTTATGTACATAAGAATGAAGCAAATTTAAATCTGATCCTTCAGATTCAGTGTTAGCTAGTCTGTAGGCCCCAAGACGGGTTTTTCTGTATTTTTGAAACAGCAAGACAATATTGGTGGAATGCCAGTCTAACGCAAACACCTGTCCAAGACGTTGTATTTCCATAAATTAGGACTTAGTAACGAAACATTCTACAGTTATTACTATCTATGTTATGCACCAGGTTAGAATATGGCCCTTAGAGCAATTTGAATATTATGCATAAGAGAATGTCATGTCAACTGTAGACTGACCTAAGACTAATTAAGTACCTCTGTCAATTCTACTTTATTGTGTATGTACTATGTACTCTTGATAATATTATATAAGCAGTTTGTCAGTCTTCTCATATCGCGTGACAGTTTGTTTTCTTAATGATAGATAATGTGTCATAAATAAAAGATAACTGAGACACTGTCTTTTGCTCTTAATGTGGCGCTGAGTAACATCAATAATTTGGCCGATCTCATGGATAGAAAGTTGTTGCTCTTTTGCATTTCAAAGAATCACCAAGGGCCAATTCCTAACATGGATTAAACGGATTAGATTAAAATTTGTTGTGCCAATAACTCGTGACATCATTTATCATTTCATAAGAAATTTGAGCTAGCAATTATTTGTAGCACTTCCCGTTGTGCCCAAAATTTTTTGAGTCTACCTCAACATCGAGATAAGTTATTTGGCAAACAAATTTTAATCCAAACCGTTTAATCCATTTTAGGAATTGGCCGCAAGAGTATATTATTTTCACAAAATTTTACCAGTGCAGTGTATTTTTTGATGAAATATAAATAACAAACGTAGAATATATTTGAAACCACATAGGGAAAGGACCCGGATATAGTTTAAATTAAATCTAATTAATTTGTGAATTAAAAATATAAATCTATTGTTTCATTTTTTAAGATCATTCTATTTAGTATTCTATATTCCGTGGTTTAATGAAGCTTAAATTTGAAAGCTCAATTTGCTGTTTAAAACCTTAACTGTTATTTTCACAAATTATGTTCTTTTTTTATTCGGCTAATTAATGAAAGCTTGATGTTGATGATTTGGACAGCTGTTAATTGCAGCTGTTTTTTAACCGCCGCCCTGTCACGCGTAGAATGATCGCTGCTTCCTTCTCATGAGGCTGGCTTTTCAGTTGTTTTTGTAGACTTTTAATGGAACTAACGTCCGCACAACACTATATATAGCATGCGGGTGAACCAGCCACCCCAATTTTTTGGGAACAAACCACCTCGGGTTTGGAAGTTGGGTACATGGTACAGGTCTACAAATTTGCCTGCATTGAATTGAGTTTCGCATTCCGCAGGACCTTTGGGCTATGGAAGGGGGGGGGGAGGGTAGTGCAGCACTTGCCAGTTGGGAAGGGGGTTCGGGTGAATAAACCCCCAACCTTCCCCCAAGCTTATGCATACATATATGGTGGTTTTATCAGTGTGCTGACCTGCCTGGCACAGAGTAGCACCAGGGAGGTGACAAGGTTTGTCCCCGCAGGGATTCGCAATTATTGAAAAAGTGATAGATGTGTCAGGAATTCTTGCCTAATATCTCTGTTGTATCAGTTTGGGCCGAGCATTTGCGAAAGATGGTCCTCTTTCAGCGGGTTTTAAGACCCCCGGCCAACCCTTAAACCTTAAGATCTTAAAACGTCGTCGTCCTGGAAAGGATTGCCTTCGTCCGACTAAACGATGCTTTAAAATGTTATTTTTCGCCTGCGGGTTTTTTGTCATACTAAATATATATACATGGAGATTTCTCTGCGCACGTTAATGTTAAGCGTGCATGTTAAATCCATTTAGTCTGGACGTCTGATGATAGTGTAAGAATGGTTTTGGGCTAATAATGAGCAGCTGGCCTCATTATTTACCTCTCTGGTTAGAAATTCATTCATAAAAAATGTAAAAAAGGCCAGTCTGCTAAAGCCGGTAACGGAATGGGACTCGAAGACTGCCTTTATGCATTCCACCACTGCCTGTTTAGGGGCGGCGCCGAGAACCAAATTGGAGCCCTCGTTTAATTTTGAGCCTCTTGCACAATCACAAAAATATACATGGAGATTTTTCCCCTGCTTCATCATGGTTCTATGAGCAGAAAGTTATTCTTAATCGTGTCCTGGCGGGCTGAGCGTTGACTTTTGGCCTGATTTTTGCCTAGCCTGGCTTTATGTATGTAAATTATGTAAGGCATCATCGTTTTAGGCGTAAAATAGAGTTAAATTTCTCCATGCCCTGCTGAAATCTGGGTCTTCTGCAGCCCACATAGATGTTGGGTTGGGTTTCTGCGGTGATAGGGGTTCTTGCTGTGCCCGCTTATAGGCTATGGATAGACATAGTGGGTGTGCTATGATCCTGGAATGGGCTCTCAGCTGGGGCGAACACACATATACATATTAGCAAGAGTACATAATAGGACGAGTATGACACTCTCCCTATTATGCGTGGCAGCGCGCGTCCAATGCGGAGCGCGAAATAGGCCGTTTATGTACGGTTTTGAGTGGGGGGGGGGGGGTACCCCCCCTCAACTGAAGACCCTGTACTCAACTGAGGGGGGTACCCCCCCTCAAAACGATACCCCGTAGGCCGTACTCAACTGAGAGGGGGGTACCCCCCCTCAGTTCAGCACCCCGTCTTCAGTTGTGGGGGGGTACCCCCTCCTCATTTCAAGACACTAATCAAGACCTTGCGGTACCCCCCCCCCTCAGTTCAGCACCCCGTCTTCAGTTGAGGGGGGGTACCCCCTCCTCAGTTCAAGCCACTAAGCAAGACCTTGCGGTACCCCCCCCCCCCTCAGTTCAGCACAAAAACGAAAATCCTTGTTAGTGTCTTGAAATGAGAGGGGGGTACCCCCCCTCAACTGAAGACGGGGTACTGAACTGAGATGGGGGTACCCCCCCCCCTCAGTTGAGTACGGTGTATCGTTTTGAGGGGGGGGGTACCCCCCCTCAGTTGAGTACGGGGTCTTCAGTTGAGGGGGGTACCCCACCCCCCACCCTCAAAACCGTACATAAACGGGCTATTTCGCGCTTCGCATTGGACGCACGCCCGAAGGCATAATAGGAAGAGTGTCATCTCTTCCTATTATGTACTCTTATATTAGGATGTCTGCGGCCAAACCCCACCCAGATTTGATATTCCGGGAGAAATTCCCCTCAGATTTTACCCATCGGGCCCAACACTATTTTCTTAATGCTGGAAAACAGGTGCCCACGTACTCAAAATTTGCCCAGATTGCTGTGAAATACTTCAAGAATGAGCAAAATGCTAAATTGTGCAAAATGTCCGTTTCGAAGAAGATCTTATTTTCAAGCTGAAATTGGAAACTTTTTGCGTTTTTTGTGATTTCTAGCTCCTCAGACATCTGGGCGAGCCGCCATGAAAAATCCGGCTAACGCCCTCTCTAGACTGACAGGTTCCGAGAGCCGGTATACATATTGTATAGGAAACCGGATTCGCGTTCCATCATATTTTAGCCACAATAGTTGATGATACAGAAGCAGTTTGTGCTTTAGAGTGGGACAGCTAAAAGTGGTATGATCAGTTAACCGGGATAAACAGTGTATATTTGTAAAGGTTCTCGAATTCAACGTGATTTTGTACGAATATCTAGGTGATTTATTATGGATAGCACTACATATTAATTCATATGACTCCAAGCCTGTGTGCTGCTTCCAGAACCATTTAGGTTTCAGGTAGCGTTTAGATCCTGTTTTCAATTTTCATATCCATATTTCAACGCAGTATGGTTATGGGGTTAGTGCGGACGTTTTTTTCTCTCGTCATTTTTCTGTTTTCCCATTTGTTTGATTTGAATAGCTGGTAGGTGCCAATTTGTGCTTCCTTCATTTTGAACGTTTGTTATCGTATTGGTAGAATCAGGTGTTGTAAATCTAGAATTAGGGCCTACGAGACTTGTGGGCTGTTGCGTGGTTGCTACTGCTGGTGTTGTTGCTAATCACTTGTAGTTGCTAATCACTTGTATATAGTTGCTAATTACTTGTTGTTGCTAGTCAGTAGTTGCTATTCACTTGTAGTTGCTAATCACTTGTAGTTGCTCATTACTTGTAGTTGCTAATCGCTTGTAGTTACTTATCACCTGTAGTTGCTAATCACTTGTACATAGTTGCTAATCACTTGTATGTAGTTACTAATCGTATGTAGTTTCTATTCACTAATCAGTTTCATTCTTTTCATAATTTGAAAACAACTTTGTTTCACAACACAACTAACCTTGTCTATGGACAAATAGACGTCAGACACTATTTACGGACAAGGGTGAAGCAGGCATTTTCTACGGAGTTGCATAATTCATTTGATCTAAGCAAGTCTGAGTCGAACTTGATGAATCGCTGGCTCACTGTATACCACTGCTTGAATTCTCAACTTGTCAGCTAGTTTGTGCTGAAATTAATTTTAGCAACCTTGTTCTCACAGCTTTGTGTAGCTTTTCCCCAGTGGAGGCTTAATCATAACACTACCTGCGTGGCTGCGTGCGTGTGTGTATTTATGTTAACATTAATTATTTTTGTTTTGGATCATTACATACACATACATAGTTCACGCATACATATACAATTATGTTTCTGGATTGCGGTACTTGTACAAGGGACTGGCTGCGGTATGTAGGAGTTAATTGGGGTCACGTTTGAACAGGCAACCGCGACGAACGAACTACAGGCAACCGCGATGAACGAACTACAGGCAACCGCGATGAACGAACTACAGGCAACCGCGATGAACGAACTACAGGCAACCCCGATGAACGAACTACAGGCAACCGCGATGAACGAACTACACAGGCAACCCCGATGAACGAACTACATACATTCCTGACTAAAGGCAGCCGTCAGACAGCTGTACTGAACTGTGTTCTTGACGAAATGGGGATAGGGGATCTGGGGAACATGATGACTCTTAGGATAGAGACAAATCTTGGTTAGCTGCTGTAAAGAATTGACCAAGTCGTTTCGGCTAACTTTCGCATACGATCTGTACTTGAGCTTGCGAGCATGCCCTGTAATTGCTTAGAGGCAAAACAATACGGACAAGCTACGCATTTCGAGTATGAACCGGCGTCGGTGTGATTTTGTGAGCAAAACTATGAAGAACAACAAAAAATGAGTATAGACTTTAATAACTAACACTTAATAAGAAACTAACACCGATTAAGAAACTAGTACCAGCTGCCTTTGCTCAAATTAATATTGTTGTAAGATTAAAGACATACCAACACGCGTGTACACAAACACACACATACATACATACATACACACACTGCATTCTGACGTATGTTGACACAGTCTGAAAAGCCCGTCATTATGATCAGCCTGTGTCAGATAATGTGGTTATCATATGGATGGGCGCGACATTTCATTAGGAGCCATTCTGTCAGCCCGTAAAATGACACAGTTACTTTGCCATCTCTCAGAAGGGGGGGTGGACGGCAGAGCCGGCGATTGGGTGTCTGACAGGTGGGGGGGGGGCGTTGTAACGATTTTTCAGATCCCCACTGGCCTAGAGGGCGATAAGAAGTAGAACTTAGTCAGGAGGGTTGGGGTAGAAACGGTGCCCCACCCCCTTAAGCATTGGTTTCTATATTGGTGTGCTTTTGATGAATATTCAAGCCTGTTCAATTTCATCCAGTTTTTATCCGACCACAGCGTTAAACTCTCTCTTTCTCTCTCTCTCGCTGTCTCTGTTCCTCTCAGAATCTCTCTGCTGACTTTCAGTTCAGGCTGTCAGTTAGGCTGGGCAAAATTTTGTAGGCTGTTGTCGGTCCCGCCTATTCTTGAGTGTCATTGTGTCTAACTGTCTATGTCTATATGTATGTTATGGCTGTGTACATATATACGTTTCCTCTATGTCACTCCTGCTATATGCTTTTAAGGCTTGCAGAGCAGAACTTTGGATTGGCCTCCGTCTAAACGTAAACGCGAATTGACTTTTATATTGGCAGCCTACATGATGGTATATATATAAGATGAATGGAGACTGTTAACAGATCTGCCTTATATGGACCCCTTTGTGGTGTCACCATGGCTTAGGCTTATATCCATCATGGAATCTATAAAAAGCCTTGGTAGACACACCAATTGTAACGCCTAGTGCTGGCATTAACTTCAGGCTGAAACTTTTTGTGTCCTCTTGTCCTCAAACAATTTATGCACACAAACACACACACACACAGTCGCGTAATTTTTGTCCAATCGCAAAAAAGCAAAATCTAAGCCTAAGCGTAAATACGCTTAAGCCTAAAGCCCGGTTCATGCTTGTCCTTAAGGACATAGGGACAGTGACAAGGACAATTTTCGGCCACCTGGTATGAAGCATTGACACAATCGTTTCGTCTACATTTTTGCATACAAACTGGAAATGACGCATATATACATTCTTTGTATGAATACTTGGCTCTTCGGCCAGGTAGTTTTAGTGGAATTGCTTAAGGACAAAACGACATGGACAAGCATAAGGACGAGTATGAACCGGGCTCAAGTCCTAGCACCAACCGGGACAAATCATTTGGGACGTCCAGATTTGCATGTATATAGTATGGCCCCATTTATGAGGGACTTATATACGCATATAGTCAGGTCCTGGTCTCGTTTGCTCTATTCAGTGTGAGCTCAAATGACAATCATTGTCCTTCTCTGTTTCTGTTGGCTGACTTCCGTGAAACTTTCCTGTCCTTATGTACAAGTTTGTGGTCTAGGCACTTTTTTATATTGGTTAGAGACCACCATTATCTTGGGGAGCACTGTAGCAGCATTTGTCCGACACTAGCTGAATTTAATTCAGTCCCTCTTTTTTTTTTTCAACCAGGAATTTGCTGCCAAAAACTCTTTATATAGTCTGGTTCCTGCTGTTGCCGTTTTTTGTCCAAAAAAGTAGCCATTAAGATTAATTCTATTACGCTTAACACTATGCTTCATTTTGACGATAAGATATATATATGGACCGTAATCACTACGCTACTGTAGTTAAAGTAGCCCATATAACGCCTAAGCACAGGCCCAAGTACAGGCTGAGTACAACTCGATTTTTTTAGAAAATTGATTCAAATACCGAGACGTTTCTTTTTATTCTATCAATACATCTGCACCGCATTAGCAGTCTGTTTTATTACAGATGATAATTTACCGACATTGTTATCTTACTTCGATTCACGACTGACACCGGCTTCGTCATCTTAAATCAGCTGATCTCTTGAATCCTGGACCAACACACGCGAGTAAAGACCAGAGTATTACTCATCATGTGAAGAACATTTTAATTTTCTAACGATTGTGTGCAACTCGGCGTATTACCTATTTTTAATAATTAAAGAAAGTTGCGCCTAGCCAAATTACACCAGAACTAGATGTCAGCAGCAAAAAATACAATTGACACTCGTGGAGACTTGTACGATTATCATGAACATTTGAAATGCATGTACAAGTATCCAACATGGTCCATTTTATCACCGCGGGACCGCCAAAAGCTACGTATACAAAACAGAGTTGGAACGTCTTGTTCAGGAACAAAATCCTAAGAATCATAAAGATGAATTCAAGTTGGAATTGAAATGAAGCAACAACCAAACACCATATGTTCCAACATTTCACAGATCATGCGGCAGTTATAAAACGGAACTATAGTTTTCAAATAACCTGTTCCGTGAAAAACAGGAAAGGTATGATTGAAAGTTCAAACACTGCTTCACCACCTTTTTTTGAACGAATTAATATAAGGACACGATCAGTCTTTGCTAATAAAGCCCAAACTTTGGTCCCGGGGGAGAAAGGGTGGTCCAGCCAGGAGGCAAAGAGGGGTGAGGGTCCAGGCGAGAGTAAATTTTTGGACAAAATTTGAAAATCGGCATTTTCTTGCGAAATTTAGGCTATTTTTACCAAAATTTTTGCAAAAATGTGCCAACAAAATCGGCATTTTTTGGTCAAAAAAGTTGAAAATTGCGTCATTTACGTGAGGAGGGGGGGGTCAAAAATGAGTGGACGCAGGGGAGGGGCGGGTCCACCAAGTGGGGGAGGGGTACCCAAAATTTTGGTGCTGTTACATGCTCACAACACGATTCACCAATAATGTCTAATTTCAAATTTCAAATTTATTTTTGGATAAGCCTCAAGCTAACCGAAAACAGTTTTCAGAAAAATACACAATCTGATTCAGTCAAACGAATGCGAACAAAATGTTTTAAAAATTTTAAAGATCTTATGTAAATTTTAAAAATTTTAATTATATATATATATATATATATATATATATATATATATATATATATATATATATATAATTAAAATAAAAAGTATAAAAGTTTCGAATTGGAACAGTGAAAAACTGAAAAAAAACAAAAACCACCCTCAAGCAAATTAATTGCGGCAGCCCAAGTTAAAAGCTGTCTGCGCCACTGATCAAATGGAAAAATTTAGTCTGTTGACAAAAAGCGTAAAACAACGAGACCAAAGTGAGTCCTAATGAAACTCTGACCGACTAAAACTTGAGTCAACAACAAAAGGACATTCGCTGCCTACATCACGTAATCTCGGGCAATTGGGGGGGGGATGAAAGAATGAACATCTCCAGAAATTAGCAAAAAAATCACTATTATAACGGAACAGGTCACTTGATAACGTTAAAATTACGTTTCACGCTACAAGAACAGAATCATAATCAACTACTATAATCAAGTTCAACCACAATCAACTCTTTTAGCTTACTAACTTTCAAATAATAAAGAATTAATCTTAATGGCTACTTTTTTGGACAAAAAACGGCAACAGCAGCCAACTATATAAAGAGTGTTTGGCAGCAAATTCCTGGGTGAAAAGAGAGGGGACTAAATTCAGCTAGTGTCGGACAAATGCTGCTACAGTGCTACCCAAGTTGGTCGTCTAAGCACATAGCCTGACCACAAACTTGTACAAAAGGACAGGAAAGTTTCACGGAAGTCAGCCAGCAGAAACAGAGAAGTGACGATGATTGTCATTTGAGCTCACACTGAATAGAGCAAACGGGACCAGACTATATGCGTATATAAATCCCTCATTGTCCCTGTTGGACTTAAACCCGGTTCATACTCGTCCTTACGCTTGTCCATGTCGTTTTGTCCTAAGCAATTCCACTAAAACTACCTGGCCGAAGAGCCAAGTATTTATACAAAGAATGTATACATGCGTCATTTCCAGTTTGTATGCAAAAATGTAGATGAGACGATTCTGTCAGTGGTTCATACCAGGTGGCCGAAAATTGTCTTTGTCACTGTCTTTATGTCCTTAAGGACAAGTATAAACCGGGCTTTAGGCTTAAGCGTATTTACGCTTAGGCTTAGATTCTGCTTTTTTGCGATTGGACTTGCTTTTAGTGTGTGTGTTTGTGTGCGCGTTTGTGTGCATAAATTATTTGAGGACAAGAGGACACAAAAAGTTTCAGCCTGAAGTTAATGCCAGCACTAGGCGTTACAATTGGTGTGTCTACCAAGGCTTTTTATAGATTCCATGATGGATATAAGCCAAAGCCATGGTGACACCACAAAGGGGTCCATATAAGGCAGATCTGTTAACAGTCTCCATTCATCTTATATATACCATCATGTAGGCTGCCAATATAAAAGTCAATTCGCGTTTACGTTTAGACGGAGGCCAATCCAAAGTTCTGCTCTGCAAGCCTTAAAAGCATATAGCAGGAGTGGCATAGAGGAAACGTATATATGTACACAGCCAAGACATACATATAGACATAGACAGTTAGACACAATGACACTTAAGAATAGGCGGGACCGACAACAGCCTACAAAATTTTGCCCAGCCTAACTGACAGCCTGAACTGAAAGTCAGCAGAGAGATTCTGAGAGGAACAGAGACAGCGAGAGAGAGAAAGAGAGAGTTTAACGCTATGGTCGGATAAAAACTGGATGAAATTGAACAGGCTTGAATATTCATCAAAAGCACACCAATATAGAAACCAATGCTTAAGGGGGTGGGGCACCGTTTCTACCCCAATCCTCCTGACTAAGTTCTACTTCTTATCGCCCTCTAGGCCAGTGGGGATCTGAAAAACCGGTACAACGCCCCCCCCCCCACCTGTCAGACACCTAATCGCCGGCTCTGCCGTCCCCCCTTTCTGAGAGATGGCAAAGTAACTGTGTGTCATTTTACGGGCTGACAGAATGGCTCCTAATGAAATGTCGCGCCCATCCATATGATAACCACATTATCTGACACAGGCTGATCATAATGACGGACTTTTCAGACTGTGTCAACATACGTCAGAATGCAGTGTGTGTATGTATGTATGTATGTATGTATGTATGTGTGTGTTTGTGTACACTCGTGTTGGTATGTCCTTAATCTTACAACAATGTTAATTTGAGCAAAGGCAGCTGGTGCTAGTTTCTTACTCGGTGTTAGTTTCTTATTAAGTGTTAGTTATAGAAGTCTATATACTCATTTGTTGTTGTTCTTCATAGTTTTGCTCACAAAATCACACCGACGCCGGTTCATACTCGAAATGCGTAGCTTGTCCGTATTGTTTTGCCTCAAGCAATTACAGGGCAAGCTCGCAAGCTCAAGTAAAGATCGTACGCGAAAGTTAGCCGAAACGACTTGGTCAATTCTTTACAGCAGCTAACCAAGATTTGTCTCTATCCTAAGAGTCATCATGTTCCCCAGATCCCCTATCCCCATTTCGTCAAGAACACAGTTCAGTACAGCTGTCTGACGGCTGCCTTTAGTCAGGAATGTATGTAGTGCGTTCATCACGGTTGCCTGTAGTTCGTTCATCGCGGTTGCCAGTAGTTCGTTCATCGCGGTTGCCTGTAGTTCGTTCATCGCGGTTGCCTGTAGTTCGTTCATCGCGGTTGCCTGTAGTTCGTTCATCGCGGTTGCCTGTAGTTCGTTCATCGCGGTTGCCTGTAGTTCGTTCATCACGGTTGCCTGTAGTTCGATCATCACGGCTGCCTGTACTTCGTTCATCGGGGTTGCCTGTAGTTCGTTCATCGCGGTTGCCTGTAGTTCGTTCATCGCGGTTGCCTGTAGTTCGTTCATCGCGGTTGCCTGTAGTTCGTTCATCGCGGTTGCCTGTAGTTCGTTCGTCGCGGTTGCCTGTTCAAACGTGACCCCAATTAACTCCTACATAGGCTACCGCAGCCAGTCCCTTGTGCAAGTACCGCAATCCAGAAACACAATCGTATATGTACATATGCGTGAACTATGTATGTGTATGTAATGATCCAAAACAAAAATAATAATTAATGTTAACATAAATACACACACGCACGCAGCCACGCAGGTAGTGTTATGATTAAGCCTCCACTGGGGAAAAGCTACACAAAGCTGTGAGAACAAGGTTGCTAAAATTAATTTCAGCACAAACTAGCTGACAAGTTGAGAATTCAAGCAGTGGTATACAGTGAGCCAGCGATTCATCAAGTTCGACTCAGACTTGCTTAGATCAAATGAATTATGCAACTCCGTAGAAAATGCCTGCTTCACCCTTGTCCGTAAATAGTGTCTGACGTCTATTTGTCCATAGACAAGGTTAGTTGTGTTGTGAAACAAAGTTGTTTTCAAATTATGAAAAGAATGAAACTGATTAGTGAATAGAAACTACATACGATTAGTAACTACATACAAGTGATTAGCAACTATGTACAAGTGATTAGCAACTACAAGTGATTAGCAACCACAAGTGATAAGTAACTACAAGCGATTAGCAACTACAAGTAATGAGCAACTACAAGTAATTAGCAACTACAAGTGAATAGCAACTACTGACTAGCAACTACAAGTAATTAGCAACTATATACAAGTGATTAGCAACTACAAGTGATTAGCAACTACACCAGCAGTAGCAACTACGCAACAGTCCACAAGTCTCGTAGGCCCTAATTCTAGATTTACAACACCTGATTCTACCAATACGATAACAAACGTTCAAAATGAAGGAAGCACAAATTCGCAACTGCCAGCTATTCAAATCAAACAAATGGGAAAACAGAAAAATGACGAGAGAAAAAAACCACCGCACTAACCCCATAACCATACTGCGTTGAAATATGGATATGAAAATTGAAAACAGGATCTAAACGCTACCTGAAACCTAAATGGTTCTGGAAGCAGCACACAGGCTTGGAGTCATATGAATTAATATGTAGTGCTATCCATAATAAATCACCTAGATATTCGTACAAAATCACGTTGAATCCGAGACCCTGTACAAATATCCACTGTTTATCCGGGTTAACTGATACATACCACTTTTAGCTGTCCAAATCTAAAGCACAAACTGCTTCTGTATCATCAACTTTTGTGGCTAAAATATGATGGAACGCGAATCCGGTTTCCTATAAATGTATACCGGCTCTCGGAACCTGTCAGTCTAGAGAGGGCGTTAGCCGGATTTTTCATGGCGGCTCGCCCAGATGTCTGAGGAGCTAGAAATCACAAAAAACGCAAAAAGTTTCCAATTTCAGCTTGAAAATAAGATCTTCTTCGAAACGGACATTTTGCACAATTTAGCATTTTGCTCATTCTTGAAGTATTTCACAGCAATCTGGGCAAATTTTGAGTACGTGGGCACCTGTTTTCCAGCATTAAGAAAATAGTGTTGGGCCCGATGGGTAAAATCTGAGGGGAATTTCTCCCGGAATATCAAATCTGGGTGGGGTTTGGCCGCAGACATCCTAATATCAAGAGACAGTACATAATAGGAAGAGATGACACTCTTCCTATTATGCCTTCGGGCGTGCGTCCAATGCGAAGCGCGAAATAGCCCGTTTATGTACGGTTTTGAGGGGGGGGTGGGGTACCCCCCCTCAACTGAAGACCCCGTACTCAACTGTGGGGGGGTACCCCCCCCTCAAAACGATACACCGTACTCAACTGAGGGGGGGGGGTACCCCCCATCTCAGTTCAGTACCCCGTCTTCAGTTGAGGGGGGGTACCCCCCTCTCATTTCAAGACACTAACAAGGATTTTCGTTGATGTGCTGAACTGAGGGGGGGGGGGGTACCGCAAGGTCTTGCTTAGTGTCTTGAAATGAGGAGGGGGTACCCCCCCTCAACTGAAGACGGGGTGCTGAACTGAGGGGGGGGGGGGGGTACCGCAAGGTCTTGCTTAGTGTCTTGAAATGAGGAGGGGGTACCCCCCCTCAACTGAAGACGGGGTGCTGAACTGAGGGGGGGTACCCCCCTCTCAGTTGAGTACGGCCTACGGGGTATCGTTTTGAGGGGGGGTACCCCCCTCAGTTGAGTACAGGGTCTTCAGTTGAGGGGGGGTACCCCCCCACTCAAAACCGTACATAAACGGCCTATTTCGCGCTCCGCATTGGACGCGCGCTGCCAGGCATAATAGGGAGAGTGTCATACTCGTCCTATTATGTACTCTTGCTAATATGTATATGTGTGTTCGCGCCAGCTGAGAGCCCATTCCAGGATCATAGCACACCCACATGTCTATCCATAGCCTATAAGCGGGCACAGCAAGAACCCCTATCACCGCAGAAACCCAACCCAACATCTATGTGGGCTGCAGAAGACCCAGATTTCAGCAGGGCATGGAGAAATTTAACTCTATTTTACGCCTAAAACGATGATGCCTTACATAATTTACATACATAAAGCCAGGCTAGGCAAAAATCAGGCCAAAAGTCAACGCTCAGCCCGCCAGGACACGATTAAGAATAACTTTCTGCTCATAGAACCATGATGAAGCAGGGGAAAAATCTCCATGTATATTTTTGTGATTGTGCAAGAGGCTCAAAATTAAACGCGGGCTCCAATTTGCTTCTCGGCGCCGCCCCTAAACAGGCAGTGGTGGAATGCATAAAGGCAGTCTTCGAGTCCCATTCCGTTACCGGCTTTAGCAGACTGGCCTTTTTTACATTTTTTATGAATGAATTTCTAACCAGAGAGATAAATAATGAGGCCAGCTGCTCATTATTAGCCCAAAACCATTCTTACACTATCATCAGACGTCCAGACTAAATGGATTTAACATGCACGCTTAACATTAGCGTGCGCAGAGAAATCTACATGTATATATATTTAGTATGACAAAAAACCCGCAGGCGAAAAATAACATTTTAAAGCATCGTTTAGTCGGACGAAGGCAATCCTTTCCAGGACGACGACGTTTTAAGATCTTAAGGTTTAAGGGTTGGCCGGGGGTCTTAAAACCCGCTGAAAGAGGACCATCTTTCGCAAATGCTCGGCCCAAACTGATACAACAGAGATATTAGGCAAGAATTCCTGACACATCTATCACTTTTTCAATAATTGCGAATCCCTGCGGGGACAAACCTTGTCACCCCCCTGGTGCTACTCTGTGCCAGGCAGGTCAGCACACTGATAAAACCACCATATATGTATGCATAAGCTTGGGGGAAGGTTGGGGGTTTATTCACCCGAACCCCCTTCCCAACTGGCAAGTGCTGCATTACCCTCCCCCCTTCCATAGCCCAAAGGTCCTGCGGAATGCGAAACTCAATTCAATGCAGGCAAATTTGTAGACCTGTACCATGTACCCAACTTCCAAACCCGAGGTGGTCTGTTGCCAAAAAATTGGGGTGGCTGGTTCACCCGCATGCTATATATAGTGTTGTGCGGACGTTAGTTCCATTAAAAGTCTACAAAAACAACTGAAAAGCCAGCCTCATCAGAAGGAAGCAGCAATCATTCTACGCGTGACAGGGCGGCGGTTAAAAAACAGCTGCAATTAACAGCTGTCCAAATCATCAACATCAAGCTTTCATTAATTAGCCGAATAAAAAAAGAACATAATTTGTGAAAATAACAGTTAAGGTTTTAAACAGCAAATTGAGCTTTCAAATTTAAGCTTCATTAAACCACGGAATATAGAATACTAAATAGAATGATCTTGAAAAATGAAACAATAGATTTATATTTTTGATTCACAAATTAATTAGATTTAATTTAAACTATATCCGGGTCCTTTCCCTATGTGGTTTCAAATATATTCTACGTTTGTTATTTATACATATTTCATCAAAAATTACACTGCACTGGTAAAATTTTGTGAAAATAATATACTCTTGCGGCCAATTCCTAAAATGGATTAAACGGTTTGGATTAAAATTTGTTTGCCAAATAACTTATCTCGATGTTGAGGTTGAGGTAGACTCAAAAAATTTTGGGCACAACGGGGAAGTGCTACAAATAATTGCTAGCTCAAATTTCTTATGAAATGATAAATGATGTCACGAGTTATTGGCACAACAAATTTTAATCTAATCCGTTCAATCCATGTTAGGAATTGGCCCTTGGTGATTCTTTGAAATGCAAAAGAGCAACAACTTTCTATCCATGAGATCGGCCAAATTATTGATGTTACTCAGCGCCACATTAAGAGCAAAAGACAGTGTCTCAGTTATCTTTTATTTATGACACATTATCTGTCATCAAGAGCACAAAGTGTCACGCGATATGAGAAGACTGACAAACTGCTTATATAATATTATCAAGAGTACATAGTACATACACAATAAAGTAGAATTGACAGAGGTACTTAATTAGTCTTAGGTCAGTCTACAGTTGACATGACATTCTCTTATGCATAATATTCAAATTGCTCTAAGGGCCATATTCTAACCTGGTGCATAACATAGATAGTAATACTGTAGAATGTTTCGTTACTAAGTCCTACTTTATGGAAATACAACGTCTTGGACAGGTGTTTGCGTTAGACTGGCATTCCACCAATATTGTCTTGCTGTTTCAAAAATACAGAAAAACCCGTCTTGGGGCCTACAGACTAGCTAACACTGAATCTGAAGGATCAGATTTAAATTTGCTTCATTCTTATGTACATAACACAGCGCAAGACTGAAAACAGTGGTCCTTTTTCCCCCTGCAATTTTGTCCATGAGCAATTCCAAGGGGCTGTTCACAAATTCGAATTAACGGGATTAGATTAACTGAATTAACTACAATAACTCGTCGTAGAATTTGGTTCTTATCAAAAATTTGCACGTTTATGCAAATACTCCAGAGGAGCAACTGTATCGAATTGCAGAAAGTCTCATGCTTCTGGGTTGTGTTATTCCAGCTAATTCAGTTAATCTAATCTAGTTAATCCGAATTTGTGAACTGGCCCCAAGAAAACTAAATCACTAAAAATGCCTGTTTTGTATGACCATGATCACCATCAAAGCCAAGGGCGAATGAAAAAAATAAGGAAAAACGATTTTTCCAAATCTTCACAGCCGTTTGACCAAAGTTTGTCCTTGTTCCTATGTCGTTAAGGATGAGCATAAATCAGACTTTAGTCTCGCTGTTATCACACCCTTCTTACAGCAGAGCGATAGTACTGAGATCTATGAAGGGGATAATTATGAGAGTTACAGTAATCAACTCTGTCCAGTTTACTCTTGACACACACACGCACACACACAGACAAACACACGGGTTCTTTAACAGAAGCCAAGCGTTTGAATAGTTTTTCCTGTGCTTCCTCAGAATCTAGGGCCGTAGTTATATGATTCAGGTTCAGCTTGACAAGCCATAGATATAGAGCGAGAGAAAGAGAGCCAGCCAGAGAAGATATGATGAGAAAATGAAACGCAGCCCTGAAACTACACCTCTGAGCAGCTCAAAGAAATCGGTCATGTATCACTTCACGTGCCGAACACACAATTATGCGTTATTGTATATATGTATATATGTTTCATATCTATATATGTACTCAACGTATGTATATGTACAAATGTAACTGTTATATGAAGCCAAGAAGAGATCTGAGAAGGAAAAAAATTGAATCAGGGCATCTCAAGAGAAACATCGGCTAGGCACGCGTTGCTCTGATGGGCTAATTCATATGGCAAGAAAATATGTGTAGGTAAGGACTGCTGCACAACAAACCAGGCAGAATATGGGTGGTATCTAGTGGGGAGGATATTCAGAAATAAATTGCGAATTGTCTGAAAAATGACTGCCTGAGAAGGAATGAAACCGCACTCCGACAAACATGATCTTTTTGAGTCGATGTGTGAAGCCTATCGGTGGATTCCATAACACCGCAAAACTAGGTTTTTAGCAAGTTGATCAAAACTTCATTCAAACAAAACACCATGTTGGACAACTTGAGTAAAACTGCTTATGAATAAAAAAAGACTGTGAACACGCATACATGTACTCGGG
>JASANF010010585.1:0-44820 GCA_030248245.1 Trissonchulus sp. WLG1_4
ATTAGCTGTGGAAACACAGGCGTACATGGCCATATAGACAAGGCTTCACCAGTGAATTTGGCACTTATGTCTGTGCGATTCAGTAGCACTCTAGCGCCTAATGTTGTGTCTAGTCTGAGAAGTTGGTGTATCAATTGTAATTGTCTATATGCAATATGGCAGATTGCTAGCCAAATTTGACGAAAATTATATACATCATTTTGTTCTGTTTTATAAAGTAGATAGTTTAGTTTAGCGTTTACGGGGTCGATTGTAGCGTTTTTGTAGTTTGGGTATTCGATTTTTGATAGTGGCTGAGTTTGTTTCATTCTTACATCATCAAAAGTTGTACCCGGTATTCGTACGACGACTCCTTGGGCTGTCATATATGTCGCAGGAGGTAGACAAACATGAAAAATTGGGTATTCGATAGTGAACGCTCCTTGCACAGTGTCTATTACTACGTTCCCATTACTAAATTGGGCGTCATAGAAAAATTCGGGCTCAAAAGAACAAATCAAATATAGTTTGGTTTTATTCCAAACAATGGTTTGTGCATCAGTGACGTAATAATCATTTTTAGGAGAGTATTGGCTCAGGATACCTAAATTTGTAACAGCTGTTTCGCCATCAAGGGTGGCAATTTTTCCAATTGTTATGATCAAATTTTTGATAGTAGTACATTTGTCGTGGCAACACCACGTATATGCAGCTGTTTCACTAATATTGGTTGACAAGGTAGTATTGGAAATTTGAACCAGTTTTTGGTTGTTCCAAGTTTTGGTTTTGCAAAGCTTTCTTTGCATTCACTTGGCTGGATGCTTGCATATGTTTCAGCAGTGTGAACTATGCCGCGATAGCCGAAGAAACCCATGTGTGTGCAAATAGTGTTTAGGCGTATCTGACATGATATTGCTTGGGTTTTAATTGGATGTGTCCGTGGTAGCCATAGTTGAAGCCTAATTTGACGAACAGGTGCTGGGGTTGGACTTTTGCAAGTTAAGTAATTGGGGACAGCTACGGGGTGGCCTTGACCGTTTTGTGAACAAATGTAATAAGGGTCATTTGTGCTGGCCCGTGAAAAATTGAAGAGTCCACAAATTAGCAATATGAAGAACAAAAATATCCCCGAAGGCAAATTTTGTTTGAGTAAATGATAAACCCATTGTTTGTAGCTGGTTGTAGTTGTCCGTGTAATTTGGCTCTGTGTTTGGTTGTCTGAATATGGTTTATAGTTGATGTGACAAGAATTAGTCGAAGGATAGTGCATTTCATCATTTGAATCAAAAGAATTAGTTAAACTGGAGTTTGAGCTAGCAGTTGAAAGCGTTGTAAACGCAGTGCTTTCGCTATCGTCAAAAAGTTCGTTGACAGAAATCGTGTCAAAATCAGTTGTAAAAAATGGAAGTTCGGCGAGGGTTTCAAGTGAGGTGTGACTAGAGTTTTTGTGATCAACCATATTATTAAATAGGTCGTCTGAAAGTGGAAATTGATTTAGGGTTAGTTTGATGTCTTCTTCAATGGTCGAAAATTGTGTGTTGGGCGTGTCTGGCGCATTTTGTGACTGACTATTTGTTTGGACTGTGTTGACAATGTGTTTTCTCTCATCAGAGTGGTTGTGGTAGCGGGGACCTGATTGTGAATGAGATTTTGGTTAGCTGTACTTTGTTGGACTAACTGTGAAATTCGGCGTTCTTGCTCACGAATTAGAGTTTCCTGTCTTTGGACTAACATATGTAGGTGCCTAAGATCCCTAGGATTGTCAGTATCTGCTGACGATTCTGCCATAACAACTGATTAGGAGTGGTTAGCAAATGAAAAGAAAACTACGTATTGAAATTTTCACCCAGTAGAAAGTATAACTTTAATAGTATCAGAAAAAAAAATACATGTCTTGTACGAGTTAAAGTAATCAAACACAGGCTTTGAACAGTTTGAAATCATTACTACATTTTGAAATTTTGTTTAGTGGTGTTAGCTAAGGTTGGAAAATGTTTAAGGTTGGCAATGTCAGGTTACAGGTTGAATAGTATCAAATAAAATACAAAAACAGCAAATCTAAGTAAAATATTCAAACTCCAAAGGTTTTAGAAAATGGGCTCAACAGCCAGGGATGCCATGTAATAGTAATGAGTTTTTAAAGTTGGAAAAGAGAGGTAATGGTTGATAACTGTGCGTATGTCACCGGCTTTTAACTTACTATCTCACTCGTGGCGTTGATCCAAAGTTCAGCTCACGACAGTTCAGCCGGTACCTCCAAAATTCAAGGCTTCACCACTTAAAGCACACCCAGGTCAAACCAAACACCAATATTTCAAAGTCAGCTTTATTAAAACTCGGCCTTTCCACCGCACCACATATTCACACAATGGATAGCTGGGTTGGTGAAAACTAGTCTAGTCATTATGTTTTGGCTATTGGCAACGGCTTTTGGGTTCGATCCCTTTTGCCTACCGTAAGGTTGGGCGACACGAAAATTTGTGAAACGTGACCGCGCCGCCAAGGAGCCAAAGTTAAAGAAAGCACAATGAACCGCATTATTTAAAATTTGAAAAAAAAACAGTAGAAATGAAAAAAAAGGACATAGCTAGCTGTGAAATTGTTAATTTTGGTTTTAATTTAGGTTATAAGTGAATTCAGTATAAATTTAGGTTGACTCAAATAATAGGTATTCTTACAAATGGGTATAATGTACGCGTACGCCATGGCGCATGAGCGGGCGCATGAGCGGGCGCACACGCACTTTTGCATACTGCATTGTGTGAAATAAAAAGCTGCTTTAAAAGTTAAAGATACAGCACCGAAGCCAATTAGTAAGTTGATTTCACTAAACCTTTGATGTGGCATTCAATCTGTTAAAAATTTAAATTTTGGTTTTAACTCAGTCAGCTTCATTCCAAAGACGATCAAAAAGAAGCTAAAATTATGCATTGCTATAAAACCGGGTCAAGGTAACTGACCCGGTGACCCGGTGACCCGGTCCGAATAGTAACCCGAACTGACCCGGTAACCCGGTTTCATCTGTTAAACCACGAACTACGGGGCTCTTGGAATTTAGGCATGAAGGCGATGGACACGAGGGCGAAAGTGACCGTGCGCCCGAGCCCGAGTAGAACGTGATCTAACGGCTGGAGACCGTCACAAGTCGCCTAAAACTCAGATTCCGGCCCTCACTCAGGTTTGGGGCCCACGTATGGAATCTCCAAAATAGCTGCAAAGCCCTACAAAAACACCCAACAACCGTCAGAAATGGAAGACAACGCAAAACTACAAATTAATAAAATTTATTGGAGGCCGAATAACAAAATATAACAAACAGAGGAAAACGAGTAAAAAACCTAACTCATTTCAGTCCCTAGGATCAGGGGAAGCTATTCCTAGTCTCAACGGCGCGCGAGGCTCTAACTACTTTTCCCCGTTTCACTGCGTCGGCGCCACCCCCCTGTCCGCGACGTCTTCACCAGCTCACACTTACTATGAGCCAGTCACACAAGAGGACATTACATATTTTCGGCAATACGCCGATTGGCCTAGAAATAGCTTCCTATTAAAAATCTAAATGCAAAATATATAAAACTACCAAAATTATTATATAAAATACTGAATTTGGGCTCTATAATGTGAATAACTTCATGTTTTACACATACAAAATACATATTCATATTTTATGCTTTGAGTCATAAATTTACTACGCTGTGAGCCTAACAGCGAGCCAGAGAAACTGCTGGCAGCCTTTCTAATTTCTGAACTCCAGGGCGCGCTGCACAGAGCGCTGCAAAGTCTCGAAAACTGCCAAATATAAAAATGAATAGATGCTTGTCTTGGCTTAATTCCGCGATTATAAAACGTGAATAGGAGTGAATTTTGAAAATACATACGTCTGCGCGAGTGCGAGAAAACCTGCCTAGACCAGGGGGTAACCCCCGGATTACAACACATCTCTGCTTCCCAACACTCCTAAATTTAGATTTCTTTGGCAACTATAGTTTTTTCTCTCCAACCAATCACTTTTGTCTCCGCCTAGAAACTGTACTCTGATTGGCTGAGCAGTTAAAGTTGACCATTATCTCGCTGTTTGAATACAGCGTTTTCGCAATAAAAAACAATTATTTGCAGCTGCACACAGTGTAAGAAGTCTAGCTGCAAATGACAATAGGTATATTAACTATTCAATCTCCATTGAAATATAGACTATTTCGCACTTAATGCCTCAGGCTAGTTTAGCCGAGTCTTCAGAGCGATAGCCCGACGATGGCACTAACGATGGTTCGAATCTGGCCTAAAAATTTTTTTGAAATATTTATAATATGAAATAAAATAACATATTCAAAATCTTTTTTTGAACGGTACACTGAAATCATGTGTTTCGCTGGTGCATATTATCTATTTTTGTCACACTACATCTTGTGGCTCGTTGGTCGAGTGGTTATAATTCTTGCTTTGGGTGCGAGAAGTCATTGGTTCGACTCCCGGACGAGCCCCTTTTTTTAATTTTTCTTAAGCATCTGTGAAAAAGATTTAAGGGGGTAGTGTCGCGAAAGCAGTCGATTTTGCGCGACTATAAAACTTTTTCAGTGAAAGATAGGTCACTGTTCTTTATATATTCTAAAAATTTGTTTTAAGGCAAATATTTTTCCAAAGTTTCAGCAAAATTGATGCAGCATACAGTTAGCAGTGAAGTCGCAAAGTCGGAAAAATGACGTTTTGAAAACCTATTCACATTAGATAATTTCGTCACAATTAAAAAACATTTGTTTAAATTCTTTCCACAAAGTAAAAGCACATATGCTCTAGTTTATGCACACAAAATTTAGTGCAAATTGCTTGAGTGGTTGTGGAGTAATGCCTGTTTGAACTGCGAAACTGTGCGTAACCTGTAAAGTACTCACAGCAATAATGATAAATTGTAAAAAATTTAGACACTTATTTTGAAATCAAAAGAAAAACGAACCTTTATTTTTCATTTTTCTTAATTGTGGCAAAAAATTGCGCGTCAAAACAATACATGTACTTCACAAGCTGGCCAATCTGATATGTGGCTTCATTTTTTGAACTTTTATGTTTCTTATTGTGTGAGTCTGGCTAACAAATGATTATTGGTTAAAAATATTGATAGATATTGGTAGTCTAGTGTCTGGCAGTATTTATTTGACACCATATGGCATTTCACTAGTTTCTCAGTGAACGTATAACTTCAAAGCAAAAAGTTCTCATTTTGCAACCTATGAGCAAAACTGCTTTGGCGACACTACCACCTTAACTGAATCTTTTCTTCCCAAGAACTTGCAAGTCTATTTTTGGTTTTTCCTTAGTAATTTTTCAAACTGTTTAAACATTGGCCAACATCCTTTTTTTCGTTGAAAGTAAATATTTAGTAGAAACACCGTCCTATGGCTTGTTTCCCTGTTGTTTCAGAACTGATTTGTATTGTAACAAATAAGTATCAAGTTGACGGCACGTGGATCTTGAAGTCAAACCCCGATTTATACTATGGCTTTGGAGCAACTCATCAGTAAATGTGTGCAAAAATTAGGATTGAAAATCACTTATCCACAAATAATGGCCGCGTGTAATATTTCCTCTGGAATATTGACACTCAATCCTCACAATGTAACCCCTTCTCACTCAGCAGAAGTGCTTGTTAAACTCTTCATGCTCAGAGAATTACATATATGACATGCCACATGATCAACCACCAAATACGATAATTTGTCGGAAATTGACGAAAAAACGTATTTTTGACAAAGATTGTTTGGAACACAATTTTTGAAACAGTATTCAACAATTTGGTATATAGATCGTCCAAATCGGTTAAGGTAGTGATAACTAGTAAGAGAATAATTGGGGGGCACCGAAAAGTTAAATCCGTTTAATCCGCGTAACAAAACGCGAATTAAAACTCATGTAAAATGCAGCGAGTGGACTAAACGGACTTATTTAAATCAGGTTTAGGAACGGATATTTTTTAATCGGACTAATTTTAGTCCAGCTGAGAGTTTAATCCGGTGGTAGTTTAGGAACGGGATCGGACTAAAAAGTTTAATCCGGTGGTAACATAGTTTAGGAATGGGTTCAGACTAAAATTAAGTCGCAGACTTATTTTAAACCGTTCAGTCCGACTTGTCATTCCAAAACCTGGGACTAAAATAAGTCCAGTCTGTTTGATCCGGTAAAGGAATAGGCCCTAAGTAAACGCGCTTTGCGCGTCTACTCGCCAATATAGCTTTAGCGCGTTTTAGCTGTGTTCAACTTGAGACCTATTCGAGCTGTTATTGTGTCAGTATTGGATTACGCTATCCAGTTATTGAATCGGTATTGTGGCATACTCTGTCCTAAATGAATAGGCCCTAAGTTTTTAAGGCACACTTAAATTCTGGTACATTGCCCACCTGTCTTTGTAGTAGTGGTTACACTTATTTGATTTTTGATGCAAAAATATATTCAACATTGCCAGGACCTTTAAATTGATTCTTGATGCTGATAGTTTTGGAGCCGGCTAGTGACGGCTCGGAATCCTTGACCACAAACACGTATTCAGTATGTTCTATTGATTACAGTTCCGTCAGGTCATTAAAAACTGACTGTGGATTGATAATTTTTTATCTGCATGCCAAAAATGTTGCCTGTTGAACTACTTAAACTGGAACAACTACTTTGTTTTGTATTTCAATGCCATAAGTAATTTTTAGTCTCGTTTGTGACCGGTGTAAAAGCTAATTACTTCCCCCTTTGGAAGTTTCTCCCCGGAAAAAACTAGCTAGCCAAATTTGTCCCCCCGGAAAAAATAGCTAGTTAAACTTTTCCCCCGGAAACAATTGAACTAGACATTTCTTTCCCCCGCTGTCCAACTTTTCCCACCTGTTTTAAACATGGTTTCTGTTCTAGTCTACACTGTTAACTAATAACTAAACTTTATGCAAATGGTTTATTCAAAAAGTGAACAGCACCAAATCGACATTAAAAGTAAAATTACACAAAATTGAGACAATAATAAAGCTAATTAACATAAAAACTGAGATTGCACAGAAATGACGCATTAATAAGATAAAAGATATCTTCGCCCAAATTTAGTAAAACAATGTAGTACGTAAGTTACTGATTGTTTAGACATTCACGAACAAATACACATTGATGTAAATGTTTTGCGATTCACGTCACACTTCACGTTAATTTTCCGCAAATTTTAACAAAAACCTTCCCATATGTTGTTTTCCAGTAGCAGAAAACTAAATACTTAAATTCTAAGTTTAGAAATTTGCAAATTTACTTCATAAATACTAATTTTCACAGACATAATTGTGAAAAATTCACTTCATATGACTAACTGCGTCAAGCGAATAATGATGCAATGAATGCGCACAACAAGCCAAGCAGTAACTATGACTTTAAACATAGTGACTGGTTCACACAATTCACATTCATCAAGGGGAAAAAATTGGCTGGTTATTTTTTTTCCAAAGGAAAGCTTTGAGGGGGCGCTCCGGGAATCAAGGATTTGGGCCGTATTTTTTTTAAAACAGCCAAAAAGACCTATCATTCTTGAAGAAAAGTTGCCCAAAATGCTATTTCTGATGTTTTGACGCGCATATCTCCATAGCAAAAGTTTGGAAAAAATTGGACAATTTACTGATTTTATTCGACTTTTACGCAAATTCAACAAGTAAGCCAGTGCATCAACGCTTTTTGAGGTTTTTCACGTAGACGATACGTAAATTTTATTAGTCGTAATGAAAAATTAAAACAATTTTATTACGTTCTGTGCAAAAAAATTGCACAAGAAACCATTTTCAGAAGCAGCAGACTCAAATATAGGCTGTGTGAATACAAAACCAATTTTTCGGCATTCGATTAAAAAATGCTGGTAAGATATTTTTCTACAAAATTTTGCACAATTATAGTCTTAGGCTCTGCGCAGTTGAACAAATTTTTTTGTTTTTTAAAATAAAACTTACAAATTTTTTATATGAATTTTATTGCTCAGAGTTCGACTTCGAAAACACATAATGACATTTTTTATCCAAATCCGACATAAATGTTAAATACCAAAATAATGTTCCACTAGAGAAGCACATAAGCTACATTTTGGTATATAAAGTGTGACTATACGCAAAGCATAAGCAGAGTTATCGTTTGCCGAAAATTCACTCACGTTTGGTGCTCTGGGAGTCACGTGACATGATCACGTGATTTGAAATTTTGCCTCCAGTGTTCTTTTGTGCCATACTACATATATGTATAGTAAAGTTTGACATTTGCCAACTTTTTTGCCAATTTTCGATGTAACCCCCGGTTCCCGGAGCGCCCCCTTAACTAGGCAGGATTTTCCCCCCTGGAAAAAACTTGACCGGTGGGGGAAAGAAGTAGCTAGTCAATAGTTTCCTGGGGGAAAAATTAAACTAGTTTTTTCTTACCGGGGGGAAAAATAGGCTAGCCAGCTTTTTCCGGGGGGGGGGGGAATTATGAAGGGGGAAGTAATTGGCTGTTACACCGGGTCAAATTTGACCTGAGCTACAAATCAATCTACCAAGCCTGTTATCCAATACTGGTCGGCAAAATGAGAACCAGGAGTAATTCTGGGAAAGTTAGCACAATATGTTGAGCATAATACTGCCGAAGCCGTCAGAAGGTAATATTTTGCTTAACCCTTTCGCGCATGAATTTTTCAAAATTGCACTAAGTCCAATCTATGGCTAGGATTTGATCCGTCACCACAGACTGGGCCTGCGTCACAAGGAAATCTTTGGGCCTGTACTGTCACGCCTAACCACTCGGCCACCGGCTCGCTAGTCGCTTCACTCGGATCCCTAATGAATTTTTGTGAAGGACATGAATCTGTGAAACATCGGGCCGACAGGTGTGAGATAGTGCACAGTGTACTTTGCCTCAGATGTAACCAGTATTGAGAAAAGAGTTATCTAACACCACCTTTTACGCAGTTATACTGTAACGAACGCCGCGTTTATCTGTTCTATTGGAACAGTAACCCATTTGAGATAACGTTCGAATTCATACACAGTTTAAAGTATTCAAGTCTACTTCACAGTGTGTTGATATTAAAAATCGCTACTCAGAAGACTTACTTGGTTAGTCAGAATTTAGGTCCGATTCTGACACCTTAATATATCTAAGTGTTTGAGAACAATTGTTATGCACTTCCATGAAGGCTTGATTTATCTGCTTTCTCTAATCTTGACAATAAGCGATTGTGACAGATTTTTCCTGATTTAATCTGCAACAACTGCTTACCAAATTGGCAGATGCTTTGCAATTGCAACCTATAAATCTTAAAATGCCTGAGAACAAGTTCTGATTGTAAGTATAGCACTGATGATATATCTGTCCTGTTGCCAAACCTAGAAAACGACTAAAAATAGAAATATTAGGCTAATTTAATTAATTTATTAAACGTCAATCTATGACGGCACTCACAAATAGGCCAAATCTCAATACATTATCGATGTCAGAACAGTTTTCTAAGCTTAACTCTAACCTAATCAGTTGTTCTAAAATTAGCAAGCATTTTACAGAAGTTTTGATATAATATCAAGGTCAAGATTTTGGACACAAACAAATCCATTAGTTGAGATTATAGTCCTTGTCATAATACAATAAAAACATATGTAATAAGGAGAATAAAAATAATAACCTGTTAGATTGTTACAAGAAAACTTATAGAAAACTAAATTGCGTATAAACTGACATCTGCAAAACTTTTACGGAAATGACTAAGCTCAGAAACATGAAATAAAACCATAATTTCCTGAAAAATAATGGAAATGACTTTTATAAACGAGTGCAACAGTATAAATTAGACCACCGTAAAAATGCTGTTTGAAGAAAGAATCCACGAACATTCGTCACAATAAAGCCATTATTGATGTCGCCAGAGAATATGTAACCGAATGTTAGCATTAAACAATGCAAAGCAGTTCGTGTATGTAACATCGAATGAAAATGAAACTTCTCATTTGAAAATAATTAATTTTATGGACGCAAAAACAACTGGTTTAAAAACTAGTGCTGATTAAATATTCAATTTAGACATTAAAGATTCTGAAATCTACTCTCTTAATATGTAACTAAATTTTATTTAAAATGCGACAATAGAATTTTTGGAATTTGAGGGGCAAATCTCCGACAAGAAGCCCATAAAAAACAACTGTGGTTGGGCTTTTAGTGATAAAGCAGTCTCAACGCGAAGTTGAACACAATTATAATGAAATAAAGACATGCAACATTGGGGTTAATATTTTTCCGGGTTACCGTCTACCGAGCATGTTCGAGCATGCAGCCATAATGAAACAAATAGTAAGCAAAAAAATAAACTTACTGGAACCAGCAGTGTAAAATAAAGGATAGACGGATAGAAGCAGAAGCTAGGTTGAAAAGTATCAGAATGGTAGCAGCAAATCACAATGATCCCGTCGTACAATAAAGAAAACAAATCTGTAAAAAAACAAGTCTATAATGAAAAAAATCTATAATAAAAAAATCCATAATGAAAAAGAAAATCTATAATAAAAAAGCAAATCTGAAATGAAAAAGCAATCACGTCAATCAAGTATTTTTCGATAACATGCCCAACCAGGTAAAAGAAATGCAAAATGAAAAGCTTTCAAAAACGATGCAAGCACATGGCGACTTGGTGCGTAAATTCATTTTCGATAAAATTCGTAGGGGGCGACATGCTTGCAGTGCTGAGGATATTCTTCAAAATTCGAATGCACAGTACCAAAGTTTATTAAAGTCAACATTTTGAAATAAAAGTGTTAACTGTCAATGTTAATCTAAATATGTAATTACAAAGCTATGTCAGCAGGAATGGTTGAAAATGTTTCCATCAGAGAATATTTCATCAGTTTATGTATACGTTTTTATTTTTTATTTATTTATTTATTTTTTATTTTTCTTTTATTTTATTTTCAATATTTTTTTATACCTACAGGAGTACAGTTCTGGTCATTGGCTGAAATTACTTGCTTTTGCTTCAGATTCGTGAGTCAACGGCGAGTCAGAGTCATTTGATTTTTGGGTCCGGTTTCATCAGTTGCGATTCATTAGCGACACTGACGTAAGCTAGAAAAGGAGTTTCCTAAAACTTTACGCTTACGGAACGCTTCCGTTAAAAACTTTCACGACACATTACTATGTAGCTAGTACCTTACATGCCTAATGTGCGGGTTAAATGTCGTAACGTTTGATTAAAGCAGTCAAAAGTCTAGCTAATTCAAAGTCATTTATTAGTCTAATATATTAGTAAATACATGTTATTAACTTGAAAATTTTCACTAATCTTTTCAACTAATGAATGCCTTCAAGTTAGCTATATTTTCCACTGGATAACGCAACTTTCATGAGATTTTGACCGCAAGTGATATACTGGCGACCAGTCGAAAAAATTTCTGCAGAAATATTGTGTTAAAGCTAATTTTGACCGCATTTTCTATGTTGCTTCAGTGTTACTAATGAATCGCATATCATTGTTAATGAAACCGAGCCCTGGAGCAAACTACACAGGTATATAGTTTGACTCCGAAACTAATTAGCATTTACTCCGCTTTTATTCCTAAGTCCGGCAAGTAATTTTAGCCGGTAGGTAGTAGGTACTGAGTATGTCTCGACATTTCATAAATCATCTGTCAAGCCAAAGCATAATGAATCCGTAATGACGTAACCTTATATGGCACTGTATACTAAAGCAACAGCTGTGCACTTGGCTGGTGCGCTATTTATTCAATGAGATAAACCCAACAGGATCCAACAGTGTCATTCCTTCATTCATATAACCTAGCACAAAAGCAAGCTATTTAATTTGTGCTTACTCTGTAAGGCTGGTTAGTGGTTAGCTCTTATTAAAATTTAAGGCTAACCAGAATTAAACGGTTTGGTATTGGGAATTAGTGTTTTCATAGGTAGTTTTACACATTTTCGTTTTTCATTGTTTATAATATGGTCTGAACGGTTTGTGACCACGCGACAGCTACTATGGTCAACTGTTTTGCAGACGTTTTCAACTCATTGAAATTTCTCGTTCTTTCCTTCTAAGACATGTCAACACTCAACAGTCAACGTATCTATGCTTAGAAGACGTCAAAAATGACACATTTCCTATGCTAAGTGCTTTAATTTCACAGCTAGGTATTTTATTGAAATTTTCTTTTTATTCTTTCGTTTTTTCTTAGGGCAATTCCTAATTGATTAAATTGATTAAATTAGATTAAATTAAATTAGATTTAATTGATTAAACGAATTAGATTAAAATTTGTTTTGCCAACAACTTATGACATCGTTTATCAATTCTTACGTAATTTGCGATAGCAACTATTTGTAGCACCTCCCGCTTGTGCACAAAATTTTTTAAGTCTACCTCAACATCGAGATAAGTTATTAGGCAAACAAATTTTAATCTATTCCGTTTAATCCATTTTTGGAATTGGACCTTTGACTTCTTCCAGATTATCTTGCTTGTACGTAAACTTTGTAAAAAGATCTTTTTTCACTCCAACCAGTTTAGTTTCCATGCCCTTTTCATCATTAGGGTAGACCGGGGTAATATGGCAAACCGGGGCAATATGGTTAACCAAACTTTGGTCAGCTGCATAATTTTAACCAATGAATGTACAGCGCTCATTTTTTCTAAATTAAGCTCTGATCATGTGACGCAGTTACTGGCTAAATTTTGTCACATGACATTTAGTTTAACAAAAATAAGAGTCTTTTGTTTATGCGTAGTCTTGTTTTGGCCTCATGTGCAGTTTGGATTGGCAAATTTTTGCTAAGGTTTGCGGAGCTGCATAAACTGTTAACGGTAAGATATTGTCTAGATTTTGATATCATTCTAATCCTTATTGTATGGTCTTCCTAATGATACTCAATTTAAAACTTTGCAACCGCATTTACACTAGATTGCACCAAAATAGAATAGCTCGAGAATAGGAATAGCTCGAGAATAGCTCGAGCATAAATTAATTTTTCATTGCACCAACATTTAAGCTCGAGAATAGTTATTCTCGAAGTTATGGAATAGCTCAGGAATAGCTGAAGAATACCTAGCTCGGGAATAGCTAAAGAATAGCAAACATTATTGCACTAACCAAAGTTAAAGAATAGCTTATTCTCCAGCTATTCTTCTACAATGTTCAAGTTATGCCTGATCTAGACCAGGAATAGGTGAAGATTAGCCAAATAGCTAACTTTTAGAAAATATGTCCATAGTATAAAATTTCGACATATTTATGCATATTTAGCTTCTGCATTATTTATTTACTGTAAAAACAGTAAAAGAGAAAAGGTTGAAAATACTCGCTTTTGGGTTTCGTGTCTAATCAGGTTACTGACTTGAGTCAAGTCGACGCGGTTTAGGTAAGCGGACGAGAAACAAATTTGCTTCCGCAATCAGTTGGTAGGCGGTAGGGATGTTTTCAGTTATCGAAATCTTAATCAGTTCAGTTAATCAGTTAACTGATTAGGTTAAAATTAGATCAGTTGAGTTATCAGTTAATTTTGAAAAATTTTAATCAGTTCAGTTACAGTTAAGTTAACTTAACTGTAACTGATAACTTTAACTGAAAATATTTTCAGTTATTTCTTTGAAATTGCTGGTTTCTTTTTCCGCTAAAGCCCGGTTCATACTTGTCCTTAAGGACACAGGGACAGGGACAAGGACAAATTTTGGTCAGCTGCTCTGAATAATTGACACAAGCGTTCTGGCTAATTTTTTGCATACGATCTGCAAGTGACCCCAACTTTATTCATGCCAAAAGTTGGCTTATTCGGCCAGGCAGTTTTCTTGGAATCGCTTAAGGACAAAACGATAGGGACAAGGACAAGGACGAGTATGAACCGGGCTTAATCCAGATATTTGCTAAAGTTTTCACGTAGTTTCTACTAAATTAGAACTTAATTAACTTCTAATTATTAACTATTTAATTACTAATATTTGAATCTACTCAAAACAAAAAACCTCTTGTCAACATGGGATCAAACATTTATTTCAAAACGAAAACTTTAAACTTCTGTAACAACTGCCAAGTTGCAACTGTAAATGACATAAACTCTTGGAAGAATGGGTGCAAAGCAATGCCCAGAATAGAATAAAACATAAAACAATGAATCAAATAAAATAACAGGCAGAACCTTAAGTGGTTCTAAACTGGAAATTCAAGTCTGATCATTCATTTAATTGGCATTTTGTCCTTTCAATGCTTTTAGCGACAATTCTACAGAGACAAAAACTTGAAGATCATTGCAAAAAGTAAACAAGCAAAACGCCACAAAGGATTATATGCATGTTTCGACGCATAACTGAAAATGATTTTCAGTTATTGCATGTAACTGAAAAGAATATCAGTTAACTGATTTCAAACAGTTTTTTACAACCAAAGCAGTTCAGTTACAGTTAAGTTAACTGCTTTTAGGAATTGTGTAGTTAAGTTATCAGTTTTTAACTGCTTTTCAAAATCAGAGCAGTTCAGTTATCAGTTATTATCAGTTAACTGTAACTGCTTAACTTTAACTGAAAATGAATCAGTTAGCAGTTAACTGAAAACATCCCTAGTAGGCGGGGCTTATTTAGGTTTATTCTCGAGTTTAAGGGGGTAGTGTCGCAAAAGCAGTCGATTTTGCGCGACTATAAAACTTTTTCAGTAAAAGATAGGTCATTGTTTTTATATATTCTGAAAATATGTTTCAATGCAAATGTTTTTGCCAAGTTTCAGCAAAAATGATGCAGCATACAGTTAGTTAGCAGTGAAGTCGCAAAGTTGGAAAAATGACGTTTTGAAAACCTGTTCACATTCGATAATTTCGTCACAATTAAAAACTTTTTTTGCACAGACTAAAACCACATATGTTCTAGTTTAGGCACACAAAATTTAGTGCAAATTGCTTGAGTGGTTGCGGAGTAATACCTGTTTGAACTGTTAAACTGTGCGTAAACTGAAGTACTTAAAACAATAATGATAAATTTTGAAAAATTTAGACACTTATTTTAAAATCAAAAGAAAAACGTACCTATATTTTTCATTTTCTTATTTATGGCAAAAAATTGTGCGTCAAAACTACATGTACTTCACAAGCTGGGCAATCTTATATATGGCTTAATTTTTTGAACTTTTATGTCTCTATTGTGTGATGTCTGGCTCACAAATGGTGATTGGTTCAAAATATTGGTAGATATTGGTGGTCTAGTGTCTGGCAGTATCTATTTGACACCATATGGCATTTCACTAGTTTCTCAGTTTACGTACAATTTCAAACCAAAAAGCACTCTTTTTGCAACATATGAGCAAAATTGCTTTGGTCACACTACCACCTTAATTGGCTGTCTGCGAGGTTTTAATTGGACAAAAATAAAACAGCGACATTTTAATTGGATAGTTGGTGAATAAGTTATTCTCCAGCTATTCTCGAGCTTAGTTATTCTCGAGATATTCTCTAATGGTGCAGTGAAAAACTTAGAAAATAAGACCTCGAGAATAACTATTCTGGAATAGCTCGAGAATAAGAATAGCTGAAGAATATAAGTTGGTGCAATCGGCCGTTAGGTTAGTTATTTTCTAGTTTATAATTGTGGGGTAATATGGCAACAAATAGGGAAATATGGCTAGTGCAACCAGGGTATTATGGATTTGTGGGGTAATATGGCATATTGTATTATTTTACACTGTAGGGGTGCAGCAGAAGTATTTTAGTCATACACGTATGTTATTTAGTAGATCTAGATGTTTTTAAGTTGTTTTTTTGTAATAACCAGGCACAACCCACCTGTAAAAATTAAAATTATTTTTTTTTAAATTTGCACATGGGGTACTGAAGTATGCGACGTAGGAGCGTATCACAGACGCACAAAAATTACATTATCCGTGTAACCGTTTACACGCTAAGTATGATTCCACAGTTGCTAAACTTTGTCAAGAAGCAGATGGGGATTCTTTACTAGACAGCATCAGATTAGAATAACCCAGGGGATATGCAAACCACACATCTCTAGATCTGTAGAGTAAACGGTTACACTATACGCGGTTACTGTTTCTTAACGTGTACACGCTGTAACCGCTAGGCGCTAAGTAGCTGCAGATAGTGACCCCTAACGGTGTACACGCTAAGCTTAACGTGTACACGGTTCGTACCGTGTAACCGTACCCAGCCCTAAACTGCACCAAGTAACTTTGCAGTATGGTGCCTGAAGCGTGTACTAACTAAAGTTACCACCAAAATCAGTTTAATTTTTCATTCGCAGTTTTTCGAACTTGGATAGTATTTGGACAGCAGGCAAACCCTATTGAAAACGATGCTATAATCAGGGTTGGCGCGATAGCACCTAATTACAGAATATACTGTATAATCATCGATTATTTTCTGGTGCAAAATACGGCACCTCGTGCACATCAGAATCAAGGGGCGGTGCACATTGAGGCAGAATTAAAAAAAAACAGATAGGTAGCTCACAAAAAACGCTTTTAATAATTTTTAGGCTCCATTTCAAGTTATAAAATTTACATATGCAAATTTTACGTAAAATTCTGATTTATAGTGCCAAAATGTACTTTTTTCAAACTAGTGCCCAGACTGACAGTGCAAGTTTAACAACGTTTCTCACACTGAAGCGAAAGTAACAGGTAACTGAACATCCTGTTGGTGCACATTGGGACTGTTTCAGATTTGGCTGCTCTACTCTACAGTCATTATTTGTCCTGTTGCCTATCCTAGCACAATAGGGCCCAAAAATATCTTTAAATTTCGACAGTTTGAACAAAGTTTTTTTGTTAATATATTGCTTGGTTATGTTGAAAAAAGTTCCGTGCTTTGCTTTTTTATAAAAAGATGCAGTAAAAATACCTTTGTGTGTTCTCTTAGTCCAGAAATATTCACACAAACGACATTTTTGAAGTTTCACAGCCCACAAAGGCACTAGCCATATTACCCCACTTTTTCCTGTCGCTACCACAGTAGCGACAGGACCTTACATTTGATTTGCCCTAGCGAATTACACGTCTTACGTGTATTCCCTTGGACAAATTGTGTGTGTGTTTGTGTGTAAACTTACCGTAATGTGTGATCGTGTTTTGTGTGTGAGCTGGCCCGGACGGCCAGCCAGCTAGCTTCTTTTGTTGTTGCTAGCATATTTTGGGTTACTGTAGGTGCGAAAAGGGGAGATGTTTTTTTATGTTTCCAAAAGACGAAACATGAAAATTTTTTATTACCGACATTATTTGTGGTAAAGAATAGCTTGAGAAAATTAATGCTATTTTTTTTAAAAAGGAGATTTTTATTGAGTGAGGTTGCCAGTTAAAATCTTCAGTACTTTTGTTGTGTGCTGTTTGTTTGATGTGAGGATATAAACCTTCTGATGTAGCTTAAAAAATTATTCTGTTTGGCTGTAAAACCCTAAGATTGGGGGCACAAAATATGTATATGAGGGGCATGGACATGGGGCAAGCCCCCCAATTTGAAGGGGATAAAACAAGGCCCCTTCAGAATTGACCTATGTAGCTTGACAAGCCCCCTTCCTTGGTGCTAACTGCTAAGCAAAGGTGCTCGAAAAATTGAAAATTGATTCAGATCGCTGTAAAATGCTTACAAACTGAGAAAAACGCAAAAAAATTGCCAGCGCAAGACCTCGAAATGTCAGGACAAGCTCACCCCTAAAATTTCAAAAAGTTTGCAACAAACCCCCTTTTGAATGAGACCACGTGTACATCTAAGGTAGGGAGTAAACCAGAAAATACAGTGTGTGTGTGTGCGTTGCTTATGTAGACTGGAATCAGAAGGCACGTCACAAATTAGACCAAATGTCACCAATTGTCACCAATTGTCTGAAGGGGGTGTTGACTGTTGACCACCCTGACGGAAGGGAGGGGGGTGGATACACGACTACTTTCTTTTTGTGCATCTCTGACTTGGACGCTCACATGAGAATGTGCTTCTTGCTTGAGACAAGGATACTGATCAAGTTGTGTTACAGCTTCGGAATCGGCATTTCGATCTCTTTATTTTTTAAAAAATTGATAATTATATTTTGCAACAATTATTAGTTTGGTCGCTCTCAAAGGTAAAAAACTACCCATAAATTCAAAAATTAGCTATTTTAGATTTTTTAATTATGAAACAATTATAATACAGTCGCATAAATTTAACAATATTTCTTTAGTAATGCCGAAAAACCTTTACGGATTAGTTGAAAATTGGTGCGAGCGACAGGTTAAACTTCCTTAGAAGCAATTTCTTCCAACTTAATTTAGTCTACCGATTAAGATTTGCACAAAATTACTGGTACTGGTGCAGACTTCAGACTAGCTGGTCGTGACCATGGATCAGAACTCAATAAATTTTGCAGAAAATTGCTGCTTGTTGCCATATTACCCTACTACGTTAGCCATATTACACTATTTTTCGTGATTTTGAGTGAGTATCTTTGTAAGTCAATTTTTCCTCATAGAACCAAGCTAGCAACTTGAACTTTGGCAGACATATTGACGAAATGTGGTTACTTTATATGGTGCAAAATAAAGTTTCATAAATTACCGGTGGGTCGACTTATAGCATCAACTAGGGTAATATGGCTAAATGCACCCAAAAATGCGTTCATATTGCCCCGGTCTACCCTATTGATTACTAATTATTTATTTGAAATTTTATTTTATTTCACTTTGCTTCGATTCTTTAGTCAGCAAGTGGTGACGTACTCAGCACATGTGAGTCAATCAGATTGCATCTGAACATAACTAAGATAAACTCTGAAGCGTCTAAGTAACTAGCCAGTCAGTCAGTCATCATAACCCTTAGACTGAATTTCACTAAGGTGATTATAAAACCATGGTTTTGCGTACGTTTTCATATGATTAGCATATACCTACCTAATTTCATTACAAATATTGCATGATTTGTTACGAATTTCGTAGAGTTTCTTAAATCGTGGTTTTAGCTCAGCTGAAGTTTCAGCTGAACAGAGACTTGCTGTGCTACAGGTTTGAGTTTTCAACTGAGCAATGGTAATTCGTAATGAATCAGGCGAAATTGTTTCGTATTGAAATTATGTGCTAATCATATAAAAATGTACGTAAAACCACCTTTGTGAAATCCACCCTTAATCGTTTTTATTTCAGTTTTTCATTCCACTCATTTTTACTCACTCCGGTTTATTCAAGAACCCATGGCTATGTTTTGTCCCATCATTCTTCCAAACAAGTTTCATAATAAGAATTGCTAAAATTTTCTAATTTCAATCTCAAAATGTTATCTTTTTGACAGCTCAAGGGCAATATAGCCGGGTCTTGGCTTTTTCCTCACTTTAATTATATTATCCACAGTCATATATTTTGCGGACCTCCCAGACAGTTTCCCTTTTGAACCAGCGGCCCAAAATGCGCGAGTTCAAATTTGTTGTTCTGGGCAGCGGAGGTGTCGGAAAAAGTGCCTTGGTAAGCTGTAATGAAATGGTGGAAAAACTGATTATAAAACAGTTTTTTGTCACAGTTTTTCTTTTGCATCTAATATAATGTATACCTTTATTATTGGTACGACACGGTATATAACCGATTGTGAATTTTGTGATGAAAAATGTACTACTTAGGAGGCATATATAGCACCGCCCACAGATACTTGCTGCAGACTCTGCTGAAGTCATAGCAAAGTCGGAGTCAGTTGATTCCGGAGTCAAAGCAAGCTATGTATCTACAGTCTGTTTTGATTCCGGAGTCTGTTACATGTAATTTTAGACAGAAATGCATTTTTCCTTAGTACCGTACGGAATCACTTTGTAGGTCCGGTCGTGATACTTTGATATATGCAACCGGTTAAAGTTAGGTAAAATATTGTTGCAGACAGTCAGATTTGTACAGAATATGTTCGTGGAAACCTACGATCCCACAATTGAAGACAGCTATAGAACGGTACGTATTTCGTTTTCAGCACTTATAACGGTCAAGTTTTATAAACATTTTCAGCTAATGTAACGCCAATCAGACAAGCTAAAACCACTTGCAAGCTGGCATAGACAATTTTTGTGTTGTTAGCGCCAGTTTAAACAATGAAAACTACAGTTTTCAGTGTCTTGTTTAAATTGCTCAATTCTTAATTACCACCTAATATTTTAGTGTGTTGCGCAATATTCCGAAAATAACTGTCTTATTACCTAAAACGGTATTTACACGATTCAATTTTAAACTGATTACAATTGTTTAGCAAAAATTTGTGGATGATGAGCAGTGTGCAATTGAGATTTTGGACACGGCTGGAACAGTAGGTATTTCTGGTAATTCTCTTACTTTATGAACCATTATTTAGTAATTTGACATTTTTATTCCTTTCGTATCACTAATCAACGCTATCAGCAGTTATATACTAAAGTGTGTTATACATGCAGAAATTGCTGCCTAAATTGCTACCTGGGCCGCGCTGGCGCTACCAATTGGAGTCGATGTAGTCTTAGAGTCGATTTATACTTACAGCCGTATGTCCTAAAATTACTGAATAATCACGCCACTAGCTGACCATTTTCACAATTGTTTGTGTGACTATTTCGTGAATATTGCCAGCTGAACGGACATCTATACAGCTCAGCTATAAGTATGAATCGACTCTGAATTGTAGTGACAGTGAACCAACTCAGAATGAAATCAGAATTCTGGTATTTCTTACCGAGCACAATCTGTTTTACTGTTTAAAACGTTTTTTATTACATTCCTGCTGACTATAGATAGAATTTTAACTTTTTTTGCAGTATTTTTTGTTTGTTTTTATCCTTGTAGGAGCAGTTCACAGCAATGCGAGATTTATATATGCGAAACGGTCAAGGATTTGCCTTAGTTTTCTCCATTACTTCGAAATCGTCATTTTTTGACATCACAGATCTGCACAGCCAAATAATCAGAATCAAAGACGACCCACAAGTTAGACTTTCATTAATCGCTTTGACAAGTATTGTTTGTTTACTTTCACTATAGTTTATAGGGGTTATTTTAGAGGTTTATTTATAGTTTTCAAAGGCTTAGACGTACTGTTTATTGTTAGGAGGAAAAGGAAACTTTTATGGTCGATTCATACCTATAGCCGTACGTTTGTTCACCGGACATAATTACGAAATAATCACACTACTATTAGTCTACGAGATTAGATTGTGGTGTGACACCTAATTGTCTAATTTTGCCGGCTGAACGCACATACGGCCGTAAGTATAAATCGACCCTTCTTAATGGTGATTTTCTCTGATATGGCATGCAGGTGCTTTGTTGCGAAACTGTCAAAATTATTGTAACATAACTGTCAGTTAGTAAGCAGATTTTAGCAGTTCTTTTCAATTCTCGTAAGCTACCTAAATCAAAGTTCTTTCAAAATTGAAAGTTTATTGAAAATTCAATGGAACATAAGCATTTTAACTGAACATATAATAATTACAATAATTTGGCAGACAAAAATAATATGCAGTTTAATCCGCTTAATCTTTCAGGGATTAAAAGCATTAACTTTTAGACGCCAATGATTCTAGTGGGGAACAAGTGTGATCTAGAAGATCAGCGACAAGTCAGCTTCGCTGATGCCGAACAATTAGCCAGACAGCTTCAATGCCCAATTTTGGAAACCTCAGCCAAAGATACAATCAATGTTGATGAGGTAATCGACTATTACCGATTATTATTGATAATTACATTGATTTCAGTGCATTACAAGCCGTGTGGCGTGCACAGAAAGTCTTCTGTGAGCCAGTGCAGAAAAACATGTTAATGTATATACTAATGTAGTCGTTTTTTACGCACCACTGGTTGATTTGCTCGCTTTGTTATCACGTCTTAGAAACTACGGTTATTTTAATTGTTCTTTTCAATCATTAAAACCCACTTTCAATTCCAATATCAATTATTAATTGATAGTAAAAATAATTTGCCAAAAAACGGATAATGGCATTGAAATTCAAAATAATTAGCCAAAAAATTAATAATGGTATTGAAATTGAAAATAATTCCATAATTGAAACAATTTTTACGCGGCCCCCTCAGGGGCCGCGTATATGTGGTAGTTCAGAGCAGGACCCGGTCAGGTCCCGGACCCAACTAGTTCAGAGCACTCCTTGTTGCTGAAGTAAGTGCCCGAAAACTCCTTAGGTAGCTGTAAAATGCTTCAAAAAATGAGCAAAAGGCAAAAATCGCTATAAAATGTTCGAATTTTGCAAATAATTTCCCATTTTTAAGCAAAAATTGGAAATAATAGTTTTTGTCAGTTCAAGCCCCCAATACGTCGGGACAATCCCCCATAAATTTCGAAAAATCCGGGACAAGCCCCCCCCCAGACCGTGACCCCATGTACATGTATGGACTAAAGTAGCTAATTTTGGGCTAAAAAGAACAAAGAGCTCGGAAAAGCTGTTACATCACTCTGCAGCGGGTACATTAGGTTGAAAATATCATCAAAGCAGAAAAATTTAATGTAAAACTTAAGGCTTTATACTCAAAATTTTTGTCTTGAACTGACCCGCACAACCCGCGGGTTGGAAAATCTCAACCCGACCCGACCCGACCCGCACCAACCCGACCCGATTGCGAACTCTACTTGAGACTTTTATGTTAAACCGCCTCTTTGTTAAGTTGACGGTCCCGATCTGAACTAGTCCGTAGCGGGGTCCTGCTCTGAACTAGTTGGGTCCGGGACCTGACTAGGTCCTGCTCTGAACTACCACATATATACTATATTCAGATTCTCGATTTCTTATGTAATTTTGGGTAGGTCAAATTTACAGTGTTAATTAACACTGGAAAGGCAGGTAGGTCGATCAGCTACCGTATTCTGTAGTGCTTGACTGCCAGCAGTACAGAAGAGCGGTATGGAATTTTCAAAAAGTGACTACCGGAGTGGGCTCGAACCACCTACCTTCCGATTAAGAGTCGGACGCTCTACTAACTGAACTAAGCCGGCCGTTAAGAAGAAGTAGATGTAATGCAGAGTATACTGAAAGGTAAAAATACTCTGAAGCGACCCAGCAAGCACTAAGCAGTCTCTATTAAAAACACAAAAAACAAATAGAGTTTTAAATAAACTAAAATTAAATACGTAGGAATTTTACAACATTCAACCAACGACCCTGGCTGGGCACATACCTTTTTACGCGGCGGCCTCAGCCGCCGCGTATATACTATAGTGCAATCATCTGGTATGATTGCATGCAGTTCTATGTAAAACTGCTGGCAGGTCTCGAAAAACCATTGTTTGTGTGGGTGTGTGTATCATATTGTGTACGTAAGTATACTACATACATACGTAGCCTATGTAGCGACAAGCAACGCAGGTTGTGCGAGCGTTTATCGGATCATACAGAACATGTCGGTACATAGTGCCAGTAACCTCATTGAACAGTGTTGTGACGAAACCTGTTGCGACAGTGTTTCGCAGATTGTTGATTAACGCGTTGGAACCAGAAGATTTCAGACTTAAGTTGCCACTGCCAACCAACCGTCCGTGGTAGGATAGAAGTTGATGTCACTGAATTTTAGTGACCTGCAAGTATGCAAATAATGAAACGTTAGTACTGACTAAATAAAATTTATTTCTACTGAAGTACAATGTTCCTGCTGTAAAACGAGCTTTTTCTCTTGCAGTTGCAATATTTTCTAGGAGCATCTCCTTGTCACAAATAGGAGTATAAAACAGAAGCTGCAAACGTAGTCCAAATCCTAAGTATGTAACATATGTGGAATAAATGAAGTTATTTTAAGTATCATCAAACTTTATACTGCGTCAGTGGCTGACAGACACTGCAGCTGCGGTTAGCCATCCATTTTTAGCGTGCATATATGTACATACGGAATTTTGCTAAAGTAACCGGAAAAGACCGCGATTGCGCGAGTGAAGATCACCAGCCGAAACAAATTTTCCCACATTATTTAATTCCTACATATGCAGATAAACATATCTATCAGGTTAAACGGTGCCATATAAATTTTTCTAATATAGTAACTGGTTAAGCATAATTTCTGATATTGCTGGCTAGAAAAGAATATGATGGTGCTCATATTTAGTTATAATAATGGTGGCACTAAAAAATCTTCGTGCCGCGTATTATATTCGAAGAATATCCTCAGCACTGCAAGCATGTCGCAACGAAATCTATCCAAATTTAGTTCAACTCTACTCGCAAATCGTGCTTGTTTTTATTATCTGTTGCCACTGCAGTTTATCTTGAACAAGATCGGTGACTAGTTAAACTGGCCAGTCTGCAGCTAGCGTAACATCTTTAATAAACTATATATAATTAACTATATTCAATGAAATGTAGTTTACTGAATTTTATTAGTAGGTTTACAGTTCTGAGGCTTCAGTGCATTACATACGCACTGGCCACTGCAGTCACATAGAACTGAATAGAAGCAAGAGCCTTTCGTCCAAAAATGACATCGCCAAAACGTTGCTCTAAATCGCGGTTATGGCCGCGTTCAATATTTCCTGCGGAATATAGACACTCCAAGGTCATGATCAGTACCGAATCAGGAGGTACTTTTCTTACTCAGCAGACGAGCTTGTTCAACAGTTATTGTTGAACTGTTTTTTGTTGCAGCTCTTCTGTTCATTGGTGCGCCAAGCCAGAGAACACTATGCAGAACCAGAACAAGTACAACCCTGCTGTCCGTTGCTTTAAATGTTATGACTCACTAACTGAATAAACCTTCTGTGTCTTTTCCAAGGCTCCTGTCGTCATCCTCCAACAGCAGATGTTTTTAAGCTTAGGTACCAGCCTTTTCTTCGCCATATCAAGCGAGTTTACTTTCTTGGGGCCATTTTATAAATTACTAATTAACAAATAGATGAACTTCAAAACAGCCTAGGAAGGTAGGATATACTATAATAAAAATTTTGCAAGTACATGCAGATGATACTGTCTAGCAGTGCAGTTTTATAAACTTTCGCCAATGTTATACTGCGTTACCGAAGTTAACCTAAACCAGTTAGTATGAGACTTTAGTGCGTACATTATCCTGAACTTAACTCGTCCGTTGCAGAGATGGACCTTGAACCAACCAATCTAAAATCTAATTTCCTATGTTTTCCTTCCTTTCTTCCTTCCCAAGTTCCTATATGGGCGAACGCGAAGGTCTCCAAGTTCTAAATAATGCAACAGGCAAATGAAGACTCATTAATGGTTTTATTTGCAATCAAAACTTACACAGCGTAAACGAGGTACCAACATATCGCGGCACGCAAGAAAAACGCGACATTGTAAAAGCAGATTCCCCCGAATTCAATAATCTTTTTCAAAAATTGTATTAAATTTTTCAAAGTAGTGAAAATTAGGCTAGACTGCAACAACAATAATAATAGTGTACAGAACTACTCGAAAACACCAATGTCTAATGTCTGACCAAAATATGCTGGAGTTTGAGACCACGTGATTTCATTACGAAAAGAACTAATTGCAAGCATCAAGAGCAAGCGAGCAGTCAGACGAATCCCGCCAGCTATTTTGTCACAGGGTTCAGCGATTCTTGGTAAGACTTTGGTTCATTTTAACATTTTCAAGCCCAACCGAAACTTTGTAAATCAAAATAATGAATGAAAAACTTCATCACGAGACTAAAAGGATAACTAAAACAAAGCGTACAGCTAAAAACAAGAAAAAATACTTCTTGTGTGAAACAGAAAACAACTGAATATAGTATACATGGGCTGAAAAAAAGCAGACATAACACCAAAACGAACAACTAGCAAAACAAGCAAGCAAAGCAATGTAGATAAAAACTTTCTCCCAACCAGCCCACACCAAAAAGAATATCGGTAGTGACTGTACCACAAATTAAGACTCGTGGTTGTAAGGTAAAAAAAATCAGGTTATATTTTTTCAAACAGTTTTTTCCAAATGAACTTTGTCTCCTCTGTTTAAATCATTAAACTTTATAGTCTAATTAAAACAGAGGTTTTTTTTTTCGTTTTCGAAAGTGTGCAAAATCTGTGCAAAATACTTTTTGACTGTGAATTTTACTTTTGTAGTGTGCAAAATTTTGTAGCCGAATTTGAGCCCACTAAGCCTGACATAAGGGTAAAAAATTCCTTCGGCACAAAGTCATCATTGCGCAATTGTAAGATTTGACAAAGCCTTTTGCATGTCTCTTCATTAGCACTGTGGGTGTGCAGTGGCGTACCCAGAAAAAAATTTTGGGGGGCAATGAGTGCGATTTTTTGTAATGGATTAAAATGCACTTTGTAGCAATTGCAACACTCATAAAACGCCTTACAACCGCAAGATCACTAAACCACAAAGTTGCAGGGGTCTGAGGGCGGCAGCTAATGTTAGGCCAAATTTGGTCAATTGGAGACGTATCGGAAACTTTCTCAGACAGAAAAATTAAAACACGGGGGAACGTCACATCAGACAGTGTAGCACACAAGCAATTATAATATATTTTACAATGTACACTCGTGTACTCGTGCATGCATAGGCTTTGATGAAAAGTAATGACAAGGAATACTATGCCACAAAGTTGCGGGTGTCTGGGGGCGGTGTCACGGTGTAAATTTTCCCCCCTGTGAATTTTCCCCCCGGAAAAATTACCCCGGTGTAAATTTTCCCCCCGGAAAATTTACCCGGGGTTATATTCCCGGAAACACCCACAACAATTTAAATATTATTTCAAAACTGGCAATTTCGGTGATAAATTTATTCATTTGTATGTATTTTTATTATTTAATTTAGCAACATATTTATTTTTCAGGCTCGAAACAACAAAATGAATTTTGAAGGTATGGGTAATTTTATAGTATCATACATATATTATCTGGGTCCGTTAATCTTCGAAGCAAAACGCTCAATGTCGACAATTTCGATTAATTTAAACGTTTGCAAACGCTGAACTTAACACAGAATTACAGGACAATTACAGATCGTCGTCGGAAATGTTTGCGGTTGAAATTTTTTTTCAACGACGAATATTTAGCTTCGATAAATCGGGCCCTGAACGGTGTTATTTGCTGTACTGATGAGTCAAGTGAAAGCCTACACACACATATAAATGTAATTCTCTAACCCCCCGCCCTCACCCTTCCACTCTCCAGTCCTAAGGGCATATTTCAGGCTCCAAATCCACAGCCCTGACGGAAACTTGACACACAAAAATTTTCATTTTGGCATTATTTCTCGCGAAATTAATTGAAAATAATTCATTTATAATAAAGGCAAAATAGGGTTTAATCAAGGTTTTTGGTCAGGACATTTTTAAAGTAGCATTTAGGGTAGTGAGTGACTTTGGCGATAAATGGTTTTCGGCGACTATTTTGATCATAATTGAAGAAAACTTGCTTGAAATCAATAGAGTTTAAATATATACCTAGGCATTGCGGCAAAAATTTCAAATTTATTTGCACTATTTTGTTGTCGTAGAAAAATTTTCGATGCATTATAACAAAAACAATATACGACTGTCAAGTCTAAGCAGGGGTGGACGCGGGTGGAACTTTTCGACCAGCGACCCAACCAACCCGCGACTCGACACTTGTGGGTACCACGCGACCCACTTTGACCCACCATCTTAATATATAGCTTTTGCTATATAGCTTAATATATAGCTTAACATTTGCAAAATTTTGGTTTTTTAGGCCACAATTGGAGACGTATCGGAAATTTTTTCGGCGGGCTCTAAAAACCAAAGGGCGACCCTTGTGTACTATTTCACTTGGGAAATTTTCGGGGGGGGGGCCGCAGCGCCGCCGAAACCTGGATACGCCCCTGCTAACAGTATATAATTAATTTGGGTTTATGTAATATGCCACTGGCGGTCCCAGACTTTGATTTCGGGGGGGGGCGGAGGTCGGAAGAAATTTTTGACTTTTTATAATAGCGTTTTTCAGCTTTACGCTAATTTGTTATAGCCGCAGCCATATCAGGGGCAATAAATTGAGTCTGTTTGTAGTAAAAACCAGTGGTGTACCCATGAAAAATGGAGAATTTTTCAATTTTTAGGTTGAATTTGGTCAACTGGAGACGTATCAGAAATTTTTTTCCGACAGCAAAATAAAACACATGATGGGAATGTCACATCAGACAGAAGACAGTGTATTACACAACTAAATGCAGTATAATATATACTCGTGTAGACATGCAAATGCAGCATAATGTACTCGTGACTCGTGTATACATGTATAGGCTTTGATGAAAGATAATACCAAGGAATAGTAAGCCACATAGTTGCAGGGGTCTGGGCGCGGCAGCCCCCAGGAAAAAATTTGGGGAAAATTTTTGATTTTTAGGCCAATTTCGGTCAATTGGGGACGCATAAGAAAAATTTTCCGGCCGGACCATAAAAACCAAAGGGGCTGGGCCCTTGTGTAAAATTTCAGTCGGGAGAAATCTCGGGGGGGGGGGCGGCCACCCCCTCCATGGGACCGCCCCTGGTATATGGATAACATAGACACTAGACAGGTGTAGGGTCAGGGGTTGACGCAGGTCGTGAGTACCCGCTGGTTGTTGGTACCCAGGGGTTGGCCTTGGCTTGTGTCGGAAAATTTTAACCGTAGGTCAACCCGCGGGTATTCACTTCAGGTTGCGCTGCGCGGTCGCTAAAGTTTATTCCTACCGGTGACACCTGGAAAATTATACACTACATCAGAAACAGACTCCAATTTTACAGAAATTCGAGTACTGCGTAGCAGTGCTATTATAAGCCATGTGAACCATGTACAGATGTACACTGAGCAATTTATACATGGGCATCAGCTAAAAACAATCATCAGGTAGGTAGGTTAAATATGTAGAATCTAGAATGGTGGGTCAAAATGGGTCGCGGGTCGGCGTTTACGGCGCGAGTTGGGTCGCGGGTTACCCACGATTGTTGAGCTGCGGGTTGGTTTGGGTCGCACCTCGAAACTTTTGACCAGAGTGCACCCCTGTGCAGAGTATAGCTCAGAAATTTTTTGAAATTTCACTGTAAATTGGCTAATAGGAGCCGTGCCAAAAAAATTTTGGAACACAGAACCAAAGAGGTGAGACTTCGTGGGGAGAGGACGCCGGACCGTCATTTCTTCTGGATTGAAAGGTTGTGCAAAGTTTGTGCAAAATAATTTTGGACTGTGCAAAATACTTTTCAATTGTGCAAATGCACAGTATTTTGCACAAAAAAACCCCTGAATTAAAAAAACTACACTTGCTAAACAGGGGGTTTTTTCAGGTATTAAGCTCAACTGCGCCTTTCGTACAATTGGAAATAAATTGCTACAAAACACCTAAACTGTAAACCGTGACGAATCCAGTATTTTTAGACCTCGTGTCTACAAATCACAAACCATAGTGTCTGAGAATAAGTTATATTCATGTTTTTTGGACACGCGGCTGTAAGTTTAAATCGACCGTTAGAAAAAAAATCAAGATAGTGAAAATCCCAATGTTTTTTGTAAAACTCAATCACCAAGCAGTTAAATGTTACACATTACAAAATATATTATTGTTTTAAGCAATATATGCATAAAATTCGAATAAGCACTACCATAACTGATTTTACTAAAGACAAAAGCACCTCCCCTGAAAACGGTTATACAATAATATAGGGTACAAAAATCAGGGCCATTACAATGATCAAACTTTCAAGCATAGACTGGCGTAGGCGCGTATTAAATATTGATTAATTTAAATTAATGTAATTAATACCATAATTTAAAAACAAAACAGACAGCCAAATATTGAGTAAACTTATTTCTCCTGAAAATTTCTCCTGAAGTATCCGCCACACATTGCTTTCGAGCTGACTGTAAAAAACAAAACAATAGCAATTTCCACATAACACAACAAAATGACGACAAGAAAACACTAGTCCACACTGATTTTGTTTCCCAGGATAAAAACATTTCAATTTGCCAAAAAACAAAGCTTCCCTTCAAGGTGGACGAAACTAACGGCTCGGACTTCTGAAACAAACAAACAAATAAAAATGAGAAACACAAATAAATATAAAACACACGCGAGTATAAAACAAAAACACAACATGTGAAAATCTAGCCAAGTAAACAAAGAGGGTCGTCAAAAAAATGGGATTCCTCTGGAAAGTGGAGCCACAATCTGGGGAGCAACGGTGGTATGTAGTTCCGAGACACTGGGAGACTGGCTAAAGACCAAGGAACAGACTGTTTCGTTCAAATTTGTGAAAAGTAAAACGTCAAAATTCCTAAACAAAAATAAATAAAATAACGAAAAATAACACTTGACACTTGTTCCGAGCACTAACATCGATAAGAGATCGTCTGAGAAACAGCGCAACCATACATGGGCGTGGGGGGGGGGTTAGATCCCCGCAACTCGACCTCGGTCCCCTCCCGCAGATAGGCTTGCAGCCTCCCCCCATGGTCAAAATTGCATAGCAACCGCCCCCCCCCAGAGTTTCACAGCTGCACATGTGTAAGCACAACCCCCCTCACAAAATTGGCAAAGCAATATATTTGCGGAAACAAAAAAGGGCTAACAAACCTGGATCCGTCACTTCGAGATCGTGATCTGAAATACAAAAAATTACTGAGACTAAGATAGCTCGCAAAAAATTATTTTGAAACTGGCGGCTGCATAATCATTGGTAAGCAACAAAATAGTTCCACCTTATTCAATAGGCTAACGAACCATGTATTGGAATTTTATATTTAATAATAATAACATCGGCGGCTGTATTTTGAGCAAGTGGCTGGTTGTATTTTTTAATAATCGCGCGTATTCGGTATCCGCCGAAATTTATAAGGTACCGTGAGTCGCTACCTTACGAAGTTCAAACTAAAATGATAAACCTTATATTAATTTAACACCAATTAATGCAACTCTGTAGCGTTATCAAACTCACAAATACATAAAAAATATATTTATATGAAAAATCATTATTATACAGGAAACGAATACCGCTATAAAAATCTTTAACAAGGACAACACAAGTCATGCTTAGCGAGCTGCAGAATCCAATCTGCTCAGACACTAGCTACTTGTCAAATGAATTTATGAATAAATGAAGCTGCTGTTGGTTGAATCAATCAATCTTACCGAGATTTGTCCCGGCTGTAGGAGCGAGAGCGGGAACGTCGGTCGCGGCTTCGAGAACGGGACCGGTAGCGATCACGGCTGCGGGAACGGCTTCTAAAATAGACAGAATATATATTTATAAAAGTACAACTTTTAGTAACCCAACATTTTTTGTTCATGCTTCAGCACAAGGCCAAAAAAGTTGGGCCATTTTCATTTAAATTAAAGTTAAAGTATTCGTTTCAGGCGGTCATTTCAGTTGAATATAAATTACTTTAAAATAACATTTTAAAATAGCTTAGGTTTAAGCGAAAGTTAGAGTTTCACCCCAACTTTTATAGTTTACGTTAAAAGGTTAACTTTTTTGCCCTATTCAGTACACTAAAAATCCCACTTCACTGATACTTATTTACCATTTTTTGTTGTAAAGTCAGTCGCACGGTGCGTGTAGTGTCGCACCGTAACATTTATCACATTACCAAGAAAAACTGCAACCTTTCTGAGTGAAGTAAATATTCTCAAAAAAACTTTGACGCTAACTTAAAAACTTTAACAATACCTGGAACGAGTACGACGGCGACTGGAGCGTCGGTAATAATCATCGTCGTCGTCATAGTAACGGTCACGGTAACGCTGAAAAAAAAACAAAAATCTACTAAGTAGATTCGGATTAATCATCCTTCAAGGAGAAAATGCAAAATTTTGGCTTAAAACTTGAAAACAATGGACCAAAACTTTCAACAAATTCTTTATTATCGTCCCAACTACACACACTCTAGTTACAATATAATATACACTTATGCAAGTTTTTTCAACAAATTTATGAGTTCAATACACAACGTTTATTACAAAATAGTTATATAATCAATTACTTGCACTTTCAATGTAAAAGTATACAACCTGAAAATTTGTGATTACAGCCTTACCGAGCTTCCACCACTTGGACGGAATTTATAGTTGGGCCCCTTGGACCATTCTACCACAATATTGCTTCCGCGCACATTTCGACCATCTTCATATCGAATCGCGTCCTAAAATATCATATAAACCACATTAATACTTTTGTAGTATTTTTATTTTATGCAACAATATTATACACTTTATAGTAGTAAAGGTATACAGCTATACTAAGCAGTCCTCTGCCTATGAGAAGCCGCATCAGATTGTCTGAATGTTTGAATTTGGGCAATAAAACAGTGCTGGTCGTTTTAAGCCTAGTTCAGGTCTAAGTAAAGCCAGATTCATACTTGTCCTTGTTGTTGTCCCTATCGTTTTGTCCTTTAGCAATAATTCCAAAAATAAGCGATTGCGTCAAACAGCAGCTCACCAAAACTTGTTGTCGTCCCTATATGCCTGCGTATCGAAGGACAAGTATGAACCGGGACTAAGCGATACTAAATGTTGTAGTGTCACGTAAGTTTATCCGTGCCGTTTTATAGGCGAAACTTTGCAGCAGTAGATAGATAGCTAAACTTTTCAACTACAAAATACGCTGTAAGTGTTCTTAAAAAGGTAGGTATTCGCACGGAAAAAAAATGGGAAAGTAAAATTTAATGGACAAACAAATGAAATTGTTTTCAAATTCAAACATTCAGACGATATAGCGAAGAAACAATTTAATTGTTTGCAAAAAGTCCCCGACTTAGTCGTAACACAATCACAAAATTGAAAATAACATTTTATCATAAACTTCACGCTAAAACGCATGAAAAATATATCCAATTACCACTATTTCTAAATTTTCAAAAAACACATAAACATGATAATATATTTTATATACCGTAGTAAATTTTTATTTATCAGATTTATATATATTATAGAATATTATATAAGCTTTCCCGACTCCGGCCAGACTTACACCAAATGCAACCTCGAGCGGTATCAGGTCTGGTCTGGAATCGTTATCAAGGTGGTAATAAATAAATCAGATTTGGGGGCTGATCATTTGATCAATAAATCAGAGCTCGAGTCAGAATCTAAGTCGGATCTCTGATCTGATATCATAAAGCAACACGTGCCATTTACAAAACAGATTAGTGAACAAATTGTCTCTGTAACCCAACTATTTATTTATATATTCATGATAAATTTTATTAATAACGGAATTTATTTTCTTATATTACACATATTTATTTTTTTGCTTCAATTTAAAAAAAAATATAAATAACTGTTGGCATGAAACATTCACTACGTACACAGAAGTTTCTACAGTTTTGCTAAAAAACAACTGGAGTAGAAAAAATGAATTAACTTTGGTTTATATATTATATACTCAACAGTGCACCATGTTGGTCTCTTCAAAGTTGATACAGCAGCTTCTCAGTGTACATCAGCTTCTCAGTGTTGTGTCGAATATATAACTGTTTGCCTATTTTTACAGAGCTGAGAAGTGGAGGAGTTATCAAAGTTATCAAAGTTAATCCAGTTAATCTAATCCAGTTTATTTTAACTTAAAACACACCCTGAAGCAAAATGGCAGCAGTAAGGAGATATTGTCGAGTTGACTTTAGTATTTAGAAATATAAAATATTATATATTATTCTCTAATGACACTTCCGCCTTTAGTATATATTAGTTGCATTACATTATCGCTATGGAGAAACCGTCATTGATAGACATTGCAGGACTGCAAACGGGAACAGTGCAGGAAAAGGGATCGACCATCAACACATTCTAGTGTCATTTTAGACATACATGTGAGGGAGATGGGGTGCCCCCGAGGGCCTGCCTTCTTTTTCAAAAAAGAGGGCCAGGTTGGGTTTTTTCGCTGGCAAATTTTCGCAATTTTGCGAAAACGTTGAAGCAGACTTTATTTAGCAATCCGACAACTTCGAAATTCCCTAACTGGCTAACTGTATATATACATAAAAAATCCCATAGACACTCTGTGAATGCGTAAAACTCGCTATTTATCTTTATCAGATTGCTGATCAAAATTGGAAAATGTCAGAATAAAAACGCAGTCATCAATCTCAACTCAAAACGTTGGCTTTGACCAAGTTTGACAGCTGGATCTGGACGGCGAGCCAAGGCCAATCCATGCATTCAGTCGGTTTGTAAATCGTTTTCTCAATGAACATTCACTTATAAAAATGGATTTACGAATTAAATTAAACCGTAATATCACGTATATACCTAAAAAGCTAAACTACACCACGAACTGAACGTATAAATCCCCCAAACGTCATATTTTACTACAAAGAATGACTTGGTGCAAGAGCAATATTGAGTAGAAACTTTCACATAAAAACTCTGCTTTATCACTTGGCATTAATTTAGTCAAGAAGAAAACTAGCAGCTTACTTCAGCATCCCGACGATCCTCATAGTCCACAAAGCCGTAGTTTAGCGCAGTGCCTGAAAAAATATAGGCACAATTTACAAGATGTATATTATGTTAAAACTAAAGCGATGCAAATAAAGGTGGCCATTATGGCGCAAGGGCGGACGATAGGGAAGGGGGGGGTATAGTGGTGCGGGGAAAAAAAACCCTACGCGTTTTGCGGGGAAAAAAACCCTAGTGCTTCCTGGCCGAACCTCACGACATAGGACCTTTTTGAGTATGCAGGTGGAAAGCGCATCCCAAACTGACTTACCACACCAATTTCTGTGCAGTTTTGAGGCCTGTAGCGTTTTTTATAAAATTTCAAAATTTTGCATGTTGAAAAATTCCAAAGTGACAAAATTTTCCATTTTCAATTTTTGACTTGTCATCATTTTTCACAAAAACACTTTTGACCAACGCCGTTTGCCTTTTTCAAGAGAGTTACCTTTCCTCTATACTTCTGAAGCTCGAAAACCGTGAAAAACGCTGTGGTTGACCAGTGACTGGTCAAAGTTTGTGCGGGAAAAAAAACCCTATTGCGGGGAAAAAAAACCCTATTTTGTTTGGCGGCTTTTTTTTGCTAAACTCACCCATTGTTGCTACTAAAGTTAGTTCATCTGGGCTAACAACATGCGTAGAGTTCATTAAAACCGTTTATTCGGCCGCAAAACGTCGTTTTTTGTCATTTTGGGCCATACCCCGACACCCCTTACGAAACCTGTTTTGATGATGTTTCACCAAAATTTGGCATTTTTTGCAATATTTAGGTTTTAGCTGCTGCGTACCAATTAAATCCAAGAATGATAGACGCGGGCGGTGTTTGTCCGCTGTTTCTCACGTAATAAGCGCAAAAATCTGTTTTTAATGCTTTTAAATACAGAAAAAATGCTTATTTGGGCAAAAGTCATTTCTGCCAAAACGGGTCGATTTTTGAAGAATCATTGTGAGTCACATGGATGTCGCAGAAACGATTTTTTTAGTCCATACTGCAGCCTAAGAGTTGTAGAACACGATGAAATTGTGTTTATATTCCCTGCTAATAGAACAACCAGAAAAAGTGATAGGGTTTTTTTCCCCGCATTAGGGTTTTTTTTCCCGCATAGGGTTTTTTTTCCCGGAGGTTTCGAGACTCATTACTCAGAAACGTGAGTGGTTACAATCCATTTTATTAGTGCAACAGTTAGGCGAAAGATGGCCGTTATAACAGCCACGAGCATTCATGGATCCGATTTATGTGGAGCACAGGACGACCCGAAAAGTTGAAAATACGGTGTTTTTTTTCCCGCACCACTATATATACAGAGGATATATATATATATATATATATATATATATATATATATATATATATATATATATATATATATATATATATATATATATAATATATCTCCACTTTTGTCTGAGCCAAAGAAAAATTTCTTGAAACCCCGTAAATTAATATGACTTATGAGTCCAACACTCGACTTGGAAAACTCAATTACTAGGAAAGACTAATACAAAATAACTAAAAAGTCAATAGTATAAAAAAATTGTTTAGAAAAAGTTCACCTGTTTTTAGATCGCATCTAGTTAAGCGCCCATAACGAGAAAATATGTCTTCCAAATCTCTGACACGAACGTCCTTTGCAAGTCTTCCAATGAAAAGCTGGCAACGGTCCATTTGCAATTTGCAAAAAACTGAAACCAAATATAGAAAGATGAAGTTCACAAAATAATAAGTGCCTTAATAAAATACAAACGCTTATGTTTATTAAACTGCACAGTTTATATGACAGATAAACTTTTATCTGTGTATTCAAATCCAAGTGACTGACAAGTGACCGGAAGGTATATATAGGTATTCTAAAAGTGATAATCACAGGAAAAACAGGAAAATTTTACCTATTATAGATTTTCAGATGTTAGAGCTCCCATCGTCAGCCATGACCCCATTTTAGCCCCCAAAATAGCTGTAGCCCCTTTTAGTAAAAATCTAGAGTGAAATTATTTGTGCTAAAACCCTTGGGGGGTATGGTGTGAATGGTGATATACATAAATAGGGAAAACGGTACTCTTTAGTTCCCCTATATCTACCAGCCCAGATGAGATCTTGAACACTTTTTCGAACCGAAAAGTCTCGGTTTGTATATACCCGGTCTCGGTTTTTTCAAATCTGTGAAAAAATTTTCATGTGGTCCCCCCTTTGGTTTATTTTTAACGGGAATTTTTTTCGGAAGTTTTCATTTTACCAAAATGTCATACCAAACAGTGAGATTCTGTCTTTTTTTTCAAAACAACTTTACCCTGTTGCTTAGTTTATCGGTAAACACAGTATATATATACACACACAAAAATGTATGTTTGTGATTAGGTTTCTTACTTCATACTATCTTTCAAGTCTGTCTGTGTGATTAATGATTATTAATATATTTTATTCTATAGTATTAGTGTTTGGCTAATCAACTTTTGTATGCCAATTGGTGGCTTCACATAGTTAACTGTAAAGTCCAACTAGTACATATATAGGAGTTTAGCAAGAGTCAAAAACAAGAATCTGTGAAAGTACAACTCAACTCAACGCACTACTCAGAACCATGAAGTGACACATGTATATTGTTCGGGAGATGAGAAGGGGAAGACTCCACTCTCAAGTAAAATTTAGTCTCAAGGGGTTGAGGTACCGAACTCAAAGGGGAGTCACGCCAAAGGCAAAGGACGTCACACCGCGCAGGTCTGATTTTTAAGCCGAAAACCCTTTCTATTGTGGGTGCATTTTATTGGTTAAGTCCAATAAAATCGCAGTTATTTTTAACTAAATTCGTGCAAAAAATATGAAGAGAACAAGGACAAATTGCGTCTGTTTTGGGACAGAGGGCAAAATTTTACAATATTGAAGAAGACATGGTCCCACACAAAAGGGGGAAAGTATATATATATATATATATATACCACGAATGTTCGTGATGTAGCTAAACTGCTAAAGTCACCAAATCAAAAGGTAAGAAAATGGCAAAAAATGCCCTAAAGTCTCGGTTTTTGCGGTCTCGGAATTTGGTCTCGCTCTCGGTAGTCTCGGTTTCGTAGTCTCGGTCTCGGAAATAAAACCGAGACTTCCATCCCGATTCCCGACAGTTGTGTCATCGGCCTAGCAGCGATTCGGCATAGCGGTGACACACTATTTGGGAGTCTTTAGATAAACTCTCATAGGAAAAATTATGGGTAGAAAAAAAGTAGAAAATTAGTAGAAAAATAGTAGAAAAAAGGTAGAAAATCTTTTCTACTATTTTTCTACATTTTTTCTACTTTCTATCTTGCTAAGTTTCTACTTTTTTCTACTATTTTCTACTTTTTTTCTAAATTTTGTGCAAGTTTCTGCTTTTTTTCTACTTTCAGTTCAAAAATTTTCTACTTTTTTTCTACAATTTTTCTACAATTTTTCTACTTTTTTCACCATCTTTTTGAAGTTGTTCCGGCTACTTTTTCGTTCTAACCTTACCTAAATACAATCTCTACACGCAAAAAATGCTAATTAAAACACGTTTCATTTCATTAACTTTTTTACATTTCTTCCACTTTTTTTCTACAATTTTTCTATAAGAAGCCAAAAAGTAGCTAACGAAAAATTAGTTTGAAAAATAGTGTAGTTTTGTCAATGTTGGTCAACGTATTTTGAAAATTTTTTTAGAAAGGTTTGCCTGCACAAACGACATTTCGAAAAGTTGCAACTAGCAATCAGCTACAAAGAACTGTTTCACAAAGTACCAAAAGCCATATAGAATTTTTTGGTATATCGATTTAAAAATTTTTTCCCATTGAAAAATGGTAGAAATTTCAAGTTAAACAAAATTTGACATTATGTACATCAAATGAAAGCTAGATTGATTTTAAACTTTTCTTCTTGAGTAAACCAACTAAAACTTGACTGAAAAATTTTATCGCCCAAATTTTTGAAAAAAGTTAGTTGATTCAAACTGCATTTTTTAATAATAAAGTCTGTAAAAAATTGATTCATTTACACAAAATGGCAAATTAAGTTAGTGGGATCATGTGAAAAATTTTTAGGAGTAAGCCAAGCTAACAAGCCAAACTACATACACAACAGGAGAATAGAAATTTAACAGTTCTGGCCACTTTTCTAAGCGCATGCGCAGCGCATAAACACAAAAATAAACACGAATAAATTTTCGCAAATGTTCATGACCCAAAATGAAAATTTTTTAACTTGCGTATATTTTTGCGCAGATATAGAACCCGAAAGTTGAGTGTGAATAGACACTTTTGACTTTGAAAGCTCATATTTCGGTTAATAATTGACGAATCATAAAATCGTGCATTTTGGGTCTAGATAATTTACTTTTAAATATTTGTGCCTTTTTTGGCATGTTTTTGTTGTTTAAACTCGTCCAAAAGTGGCCAGATTTGGAAGTGATCAAGAAAGCCAAATTGGTCTACTTTGAGCATGTGCCATACAAATCATCTTTGCAGTTGAAAAATAAAACTTCACATAAATGTAGAAAAAAAGTAGTGCTTTCTAACAGTATAAAAATGTGCTCTAAAGTTAATTAATTATTGAGTACTAGCCCGTTGAAAAACACTGCACATTCGTTACTACCACCAAGGGGGCGCTCCGAGAATTAAGGTATTGGGCCATAACTTTTTTCAGCTAACGAGTTCGGGCTTGTGTCAAGAAGCAAAGTTACTCAGAATGATGTAGGCTTTCATTTGATACCAATATCAAGATATTTTGAAAATTGAAAAATTTTATAGTTTTTACTGGCAAACTGCCAAATGGGTGAACATTGAGCAAAAATTTATTAAAAATTCATCAACTCACATCATTAGACACAAAATAGCAGTCGAAAAATGTTTGAAACGGCAAAATTAATTTTTACGTACATTTTTTCTAGCAAACCGGCTTTTACTAAAAAATGTATTGGATTTGGTACATTTTTAAGGGGGCGCTCCGGGAGTGAAGGATTGCCGTAGTTTTTAAAAACAGCCAAGACGACCTATCATTCTTGAAGGAAAGTTGCGCAAAATACTATTTCTGATGTTTTGACGTGCACATCTCCATAGCAAAAAATTTGGAAAAAATTGGACACATTACTGATTTTATTCGACTTTTACACAAATTCAGCAAGTAAGCCAGTGCATCAACGCTTTTTGAGGTTTTCCAAACAAACGATACGTAGATTTTATTAGTCGCAATGAAAAATTAAAACAACTCTATTGCGTTCTGTGCAAAAAAATCGCACAAGAAACAATTTTCAGAAACAGCAGACTCAAATATATGCTGTGTGAATACAAAATCAATTTTTCGGTACTCGATTATAAAATGCTGGTAAAATATTTTTCTACAAAATTTTGCACACTTAGAGCCTTAGGCTCTGCGCAGTTGAACAATTTTTTAGTTTTTTAAGATAAAGCTTAGAAATTTTTTTATATGAATTTTATTGCTCAGAGTTCGACTTCGAAAACACATAATGACATTTTTTGTCCAAACCCGACATAAATGTAAAAAACCAAAATAATGTTAAACTAGAGAAGCACATAAGCTACATTTTGGTATATAAAGTGTGACTATACGCAAAGTATAAGCAGAGTTATCGTTTGCCGAAAATTCACTCACGTTAGGTGCTCTGGGAGTCACGTGACATAATCACGTGATTTGAAATTTTGCGTCCAGTGTTCTTTTGTGCCATACTACATATATATAGTAAACTTTGACATTTGCCAACTTTTTTGCCAATTTTCGATGTAACCCCCGATTCCCGGAGCGCCCCCTTAACATTATCTAAAAAACTGCGTAACATTGCTTAGCTACCTAAACTGTTTTTACTACCGTCTTGGGTACCCAAAATTCTGCAAAGTTTCAGCCCAACCGGGCAAAGCTACGTAAAGTCGCTGGCTCAAAAAATTATACTAAACAGTGCTCACGGTAATTTTCGGCATTCGATATCTTTTTGCTGCTTCAACCGATTTGGTTAAAAGTTGGCATAAAGATAGCCTATCATTGTGTGCAGTTGAAAAATTTTCTTATTTTTTAAAAATAATGTTCTAGACCATGATAGCACTGCTTTTAATGCTGAAAGACCGACCTCAAAAATACAAAAATTGCAATTTTAACAAATTCGCACTCAATAATAAAAAAACAAAAATTATGTTCAACTAGACAAATGCAAGGGCTACATTTTGATATATGAATCATGATTTTCAAAAAAACATTCTATGAGTTATTGCTTGCCGAAAATTCACTCACGCGCAGAGTTCTGGCAAAATTTAAAATTTTTACCCAAGTGTTATTTCATACCATACTAAATACTTATTTAGTAATATTTTAGTTTTATCAGCTTTTTGCTGGCTTTTGAGGCAACTCCCGATTCCCGGAGCGCCCCCTTAAGAAAATCCACGAAATTCGTATCGAATCAGGCGATATGTCGTAATGAAGTTATGTGCAAATCATATAAAACGTACGTAAAACCATGCTTTAATAAAACCACCTTTGTGAAATCTACCCTTGATTTTGGGGTAAATGCAGTTGGGGACTAAATATTTGAGTAGAGCACCTTGGCTTGGGGGAAGCATTTTTATTTCAAGAACCCCAAATTCATTTTTCCTGAGATACGACCCCACGAAATCTGAACCCTCAGTGAGTGACGTTTTCGCATAGTTTTTTCGGAAACCCGTATTTTCTAAGTTCTAAATGTGTTCAAATGGAGTGGGAATAATGTTTACATTACAATGTTATAATAATTTTAGAAAAATTAGCCAAAAGAGCCAGAATCGTCCAATTTTTAACCAATTTCAAACTGCGCCTCAATATAGGCTTGAGCTTAGGCTAACGGCTTACAGTACTGTGCAAAAAACAGCTCCCTGTTCGTCGGCGTACGACGAGCTTCGTCGTTTGCGAAAAGTGACGAACGGTGGCCGGAAAGTGACGAACAAAAAATTTTCAAATTTTCACTTTTTAACATTGAAAATGTGTTTTGGAGCACTTTTGGAAAAATTTTTTGTTCGTCACTTTCCGGCCACCATTCGTCACTTTTCGCAAACGACGAAGTTCGTCATACGCCGACGAACAATGAACTTTTTTTTGCACAGTACTGTAGAAATTTGACAGTCAAAATTTAAATTTTGCCTGAACTTTAATCTTTAGTTTCTCAGCCCAAAGACGTGGTAGAAACTCTGCAATACCTGGAAACGCTTCGTCTAAGTGTGTAAATTTCAAAAATAGCAAAATCTCGCGAAAATTTACTATTAAGGAAGTTAGAGTCGTTTTAGTACAGCCTGTTTTTGCTTGTTAACAGAAATGTTTCGAAGTCTAGTTCTCCGGCCAAGGCTGAGCGCAAGGCAAATTTAGATTAAAGTTGAAATTTCCTGCCTATGTAGGCCTAGTATGGGGCTTAGGCTCAGGCTTAGTATGAGGCTTAGCCGCTCAAGCAATAGGCATAGGCAGGCTTAGTTTCAGCCTAAGCCTTAAGCCCGGTTCATACTTCGTGTTTTGTGTTTTGTGTTTTAGTGTTTTCGTGTTTTTGTGTTCTGTGTTTTGTGCTTTCTCGGTTCATACTTCGTGTTTTGTGTTTTGTGTTTTAGTGTTTTGTGTTCTCCGGTTCATACTTTGTGCTTTTGTGTTTTGTGTTTTTGAAATGTGCTTTTGTGTTTTTGCAGTTTATACTTCGTGTTTTTGTGTTTTTGTGTTTTGTGCTTTTGTCTTTTGTGGTTTTCGGTTCATACTTTGTCCTTTGTGTTTTGTGTTTTTGATTTGTGCTTTTGTGTTTTCGGTGTGCTTTGGGTGTGTTTTCGAAACATGGACAATGTTCATCTTTTTGAAATGTGTTTTTGTGTTTATCCAATCAAAATTAACTATTTCTTCTCATACAGTTTTCTACAATATTATATTTGTAAATTGGAAAATTTTTTATGTCTTCGGAATTTTAGATTGTTTAGAACTTTTAAAAAAAATTTTATACAGTATTATGAAATTTTTAAATTTTTAATTTGATTTTTAATTACATTCTGACAATACTGCCATGAAAAACGCATAGGCAGAAATTTCATAAATTCATTAACTGAAATTAACTAAATATGACATCAGATTTGACTAATAACATAATGTAATATATAACCAATTTTTTCAGTTAGAGGGCTGAATATTTTATATTTGTCAATTTAATCTAATTGAAAAATAAAAACACGTGACGTGTGTTTTGTGGTTTTGTGCTTTTGAGTATAAACTGGATTGTGCTGAGCACAAAAGCGCAAAAACACAAAATCACTCTGAAAAAGCACAAAACACAAATGTTCAACAGAGTTCCAAAAACACAAAATTTTCATGTCTGAAAACACAGGATCAAAAGCACAAAACACAAAACACAAAAGCACAGACGAAAACACAAATTTCGGAGATGAACAAAAAAGCACAAAACACTGGGCGAAAACACAAAACACAAAGCACAAAAACACAAAACACAAAACACGAAGTATGAACCGGGCTTTAGGCGCAGGCGTTTGTACTTAAAAATTGGAATTTCAAAATTTTCAGAAAAAATCCTACCAGCTTAGCCTAAAGAATCCTGCTAGCTAAGCCTGGACGATGCCTTAAAACATCATAACGCACTCAAAGCTATCCAAAAACTATATACCATTTTTGGCGTCAAATTTTGGCCTACGTTCAGTTTTATACCAAAACACTGAAAATGCAATTTTCAAACTGTCATACATAGCTCAAAAAATACAAACTTGTGGATATAGGTCCTATTACAAAAAAAGCTTCCTTTGAGGTGCTCTACTCCAAAAAATAGGTCCAGTAGTCCCTGCAGATACAATTTTTTACCGTTTTTTCTACAAGCTAAACGACTCTGAAAAAATCTTTCAACTGCTGTGTGCAATTTTGTCATTTTTGTCATACTACAAATATCCACAACTAGTGTCATAATTGAGAAATAAGTAAGAAGTTTAATGGTTGTAATAAGGGGGTAGTGTCGCGAAAGCAGTCGATTTTGCGCGACTATAAAAGTTTTTCAGTAAAAGATAGGTCACTGTTCCTTATATATTTTAAAAATACGTTTCAAGGCAAATATTTTTGCCAAGTTTCAGCAAAATTGATGCAGCATACGGTTAGTAGTGAAGTCACAAATTCGGAAAAATGACGTTTTGAAAACCTATTCACATTCCATTTTCCATGATTTCGTTACAATTAAAAAACTTTTTGTTGAGATTCTTTACATAAAGTAAAATATGCACATATGCTCTAGTTTATGCACACAAAATTTAGTGCAAATTGCTTGAGTGGTTGTGGAGTAATGCCTGTTTAAACTGTGAAAATGTGCGTAACCTGTAAAGTACTCACAGCAATAATGATAAATTGTAAAAAATTAGACATTTATTTTGAAATCAAAAGAAAAACGAACCTTCATTTTTCATTTTTCTTATTTGTGGCAAAAAATTGTGCGTCAAAACATTACATGTACATCACAAGCTGGCCAATCTGATATCTGGCTTGATATTTTGAACTTTTATGTCTCTATTGTGTGATGTCTGGCTCACAAATGGTGATTGGTTAAAAATATTGGTAGATATCGGTAGTCTAGTGTCTGGCAGTATTTATTTGACACCATATGGCATTTCATTAGTTTCTCAGTGAATGTACGATTTCAAAGCAAAAAGTTCTCATTTTGCAGCCTATGAGCAAAACTGTTTTGGCGACACTACCACCTTAAGGTGGCGCTCCTGAAATGTGACTTTTCAAAAAACGGCATTCTGCGGCCAATTTTAGATGGCTAATGGCAAGCTGGTGTAAAAGTATGTCCAACACAAAAAATGAAGTTGATTGATACAAATTAGCATTAACTGTAGACCAAACGCGAGTGGAATTTCGGCTTGCGATTTCTGTTCACAGCAAGATAGCTGTTACACAACCAATGTTTGTTCAAGTAAAACACAGCTGCTAGTGTTTTTCAATCTTCAAAAATTATTACATACGTGTAAATGCACTGGCTTATGAACCTTTTATCGTGAAAATCTATTTTTCTTGCTGTAAAAAGCTCGAAATTTTTCAAAAAATTTTTCATGTGATATGCACATCAAATTGAAGGAAAATCTCATTTTTGGTGAATATGATTGATATATTGAGAAACACTAAAATCGCGATTTTCGAAAAACATAATTTTGACTAAATTTTTTAAATACTATTGATTTGCTCAAAATCAAATTTTGCGACCGCTCGAAGACGGCAAGGTGCATTTATGTGCCAAATTTTAACTTTTTTTGTTTGATCCAGTTTTTTAAAATCGCAAGCCGAAAATTTGCGTTTGTATTCACACGCACTATATCTCTGTCTCATACAGAAAATATGGCATTAGTTTACAAGAAAATTACACCACACTCAATAAAACATCGAAATGTTTTAAGGGGGCGCTCCGGGAATGGGGGGTTACATCGAAAAATGGCAAAAAAGTGGGCAAATGTCAAACTTTACTATACATATATGTAGTATGACACAAAAGAACAGTGGAGGCAAAATTTAAAATCACTTGATCATGTCACGTGACTCCCAAAGCACCAAACGTGAG
>JASANF010010587.1:0-12632 GCA_030248245.1 Trissonchulus sp. WLG1_4
AATTGCTAAATGACGTTTTAAAAATGGGATCAGTTTTAACGGATTAAAACAAGATAAGCTTTGAAGGATTGAGAATAGATTAGTTTCCAGGGCTCATAGATGTTTTTCAGATTGGCTGACATCAAACTATTTTTTTAATTTTTAACGCATGTTTTGAGAAAACTTTTTGGCCATAAATAGCGTTGTGATTTATTGTACGTATAATTTGTATACTTATAAATTTATTAATAAAGGTAAGGCTAATAAGAAATGTATCAAACTGTTTTATCAATTCAAACCGTTATTTTTTTGCAATATTGCTACCTAATCCGTTTAATCCACTCTTATCTTGAACTCACTTAGTGGCTAGGTCATCCCTATTCCGAACGCTATGAGATGTTGCTTCTTCGTCTTCGAACTGGTGGCATATTTGGTCGAAAATTGACGCCATTCACGGACGATTCCCTTTGGACTGTCCACACTGAAATAAAATAAATGTTAAACGCTGGTTGTATACTTATCCGCCTGTTCTTGAGGTTGTTCACTTGTCAATACGGTGTAAAATAAGCTTAGAAAAAGTCAAAACATTGTGCATGTTCACAAAAAATCTTGAATACTGAAAAGTGATCACGAATTAAAACAGTTAATTTCTAGATTTTATTACCACAATTACGCTCGTTCAAAACAAACAAAAGGTCAGTTAATTAATAAATTTACAAAACCGCGACAAGTAAAATGTGCATAAATGTGCATTGGGATAAAATTAAACCCCCAATAAACTACATATTTTTTTTTTTTTGGGAGTTGACTGTGTGGGCTCGTCTCGGCTCACGTGGGTCCCGTAGAGTTTCCACCTGGTGCCGCCCCGTCCCGCCTGCGTCCATGGCTCTAAAACTGAAGCTAGGTAAATTATCGGCCAGAAGGTTCTAATTGAAGAATAGGGTGTGCAAGCCAAGCCAGATGCCAAAAATATGCTCCAAAATACCATTTGATGTTTCCTGTAACAGATATCAACTCACCCAAAAAACTCCTAAACAAACACTCTAATGATAGCTACCAATATAATGATGGTTAGGATCGTCCATATTGATTCTAATATATCTAACGGTTGTTACGCCGACAAACTCCTTGACAGATAAGTCAACAAAGCAACTGAGATACAGACGTGGTTGATCTGTTTACAGCGCCGTAACGGTTGCGAACCTCCGCAGCGCTTGTCGCGCTCTCTGCAGCCCTCCCGCCATATTTGCACAACAGTGACAGGCGTCCCTCTATGCAGAGCACACGCTCCATATTTTTTGGCGTCGCAGAGAACTTTTATACAATACGGCGACGAGGGCACGAAAATGGGGCGTAGAAAAAGGAGGGGTGTTAAAAAGACATCCATTCTCAGAGTACACACGTACTACCTAGAAAGAAATTTTTGATACATATCTTGATCAATCACCATATTTATCCAATCGACATGTCGTTCAACTTTTAGACTAAACCCCACCATGTTGTGTCTGCGTCCCTTCTAAAATTGAATTAGAGCAATCAAATCAATATTTTTATACGGTTCCTGCGTATATCACAAATATCACTTACATATTTGACTTGCACGTTTCAGCCACAAAGCGTCCTACATTTTGACATTCGGCTTTAAATACCGAGCCGAGACCATATGGTTCACATTCCAGAACCTCTGCCACACTAACCCCACATTCGTTTTTCCTATTAGCTATATACCCCAGTGCTGATCTCAAAATTTCAAAACTGTGTTACATATACACTGTACAAATGTCCACCACAATAGACTACCATTTTGTTCGAATAATGGCTTTATACCCTGCAACAATGATGAAATTTTTACGCTTAATCATAAAACAGAAAAATAACTGAGGACTTTGCCTCTGCCTCGATTGCTTCGCAACTGCAACAAACGCCTTCTCTATATTTTTACATACGGGCAAAATACAAATTTTCCAAGTGACCTCCAATAGGTACATATTTTTGCACTGCAATTCGTAAAAATTCAAAATCTCGCGCAAAATCTCCCAAAACATAGGGATTATTAATGGGAATTGAAAAACCAACCAACCCCCACCCCATTATGCACGTATGATTAAAACAAACTTCTATTGATCTATGCGTCAAGCATGGAACAAACTAGTAATAAACGAGTTTGCAATTTTTTTGCGCAGGTAAACTATTGCTTACTGTATTCTAAACTATATCTCTGTGTTTGCCCGTGTATCCACACACTAAAATGATATTTCACATGATAACCAAGTGTTTGCCTAGCAAATATTAAGCGCTTAGTACGTTCACACCAAAGTTTCAAGTTTGTGAATAACACTTAGCGCTTATAAGCGCTAACACTAAGTGTAAACACTAAGTTTAAGCGTTGCACTTAGCATGAATAGGGGCTAAAGTTTAAGGCCCGAATTCACATACTAAGAGTTATTCACATAAATTTTTTTTTCTGTTTGCTAAGTGTTAGCGCTGTAATCCAAAAACTAAACTGTTATTCACAAAATAAACGCTTAAAAATTAGCGTCATACCTAAACGCCCCGCCCCTTATTGCCAGTTTTGGCTTTGGCTTGGAGCCTCTTTCTCTGCTTGCTCCTTTGATTCTGAATTCTGTTAATTCGGCATATTCATTTGGTATTTATACAGAAAATCCGATTGTACGATTTATTTAAATTACTCCCCCCTACTCAATAATATATATTTTTTCTCGAAACTGCATTTGTAAAAACGGTTTTTTCACAAGCGATTTTTTCTGAAAAATGCAAAATCAGCTTCATGATTTTTCAGGGGGCATATCGTGAAAAATATACATTTTCAAAATAGAAGTTTTTTTTCCATTAAATATCTACTCAAAAATGTAAAAAAACGAGTCGGGATATTTTTGGCGATCAACGCAGCAAATCGAGTTGGTCGGCAAATGTTACCTACAAAATTGCATGCCTTTGTGCCCACTCTCCCCCACCCCTACCCACACCATCCAGCGCTTAGCCGAGGTCCCTCTGCAACTTAAGCGCTTAATTTAAGCCAAACACCTAATTTTAAGTATGTGAATACAACGCGCTTAGTGTTTGTGGAAGCGCTTAAATAAACACTAAGGATGCGAATAACATTACGCTCACACCGGAACTTTTTGCACTAAACTGTAAACACATGAAAACCAATGCAATACGGGCCTAGTGCTCAGTGTTAGATGCGTTATTAGGCCTATTATTAATTTTAACATTCATTTAATATCACTCTAGTTTTTGATTTGATTTTGTTGGAAATTTTCAGCGCCGGAAGTACATCCATAGCTGCCGTCTCAGCTTCCGACTATTTATGCATGAGTCTTGGCAAATATGATTTCCAATGATCCCCATTTTATAATTTAATTCGTTCAATAAATAGCACAAAATAAATCAAATAAAGCATGGCAAAAAAGTTATACTATAATATGAATCAGTTATAATTCGGCTGAAGTCTTTGTGATCTACTGTCCAAAAACGAACATGTATACGCGGAGGAGAAATGCGTGCGATGCAAATTAATGTAATTAATATGTATGAGCGTTTAATACAGTATGTAGATGAACTTATATGACCTGAAAATCAAAGTAATGACTGCGAAGTAAAGTAAAATTTTAGAGAAACTTTAAAAATGTGAAAATGCTGAGCATGTGAGCATAATAACGGATATTCATAAGTGTGTTTGACTTTTAGTCTAATTCATGGTCGAATCAGACATACTTTTTAAATCAACTAAATACAATTTTCTCTGTTTAATTTCATCGTGTGCTTCGGGCAGTCATTTCTTACTTTGATTTTCAGGTCATATAAGTTCATCTACATATTGCTACTGTATTAAACGCTCATACATATTAATTACATTAATTTGCATCGCGCCTGTTTTGCGCGTGTTATTTTCTCCTCCGTGTATACATGTTCGCTTTTTGGACAGGTGATGGCCAAAAACTTCAGCGAATTTATAACTGATTCATATTATAGTATAACTTTTGCCATGCTTTCTTGATTTATTTTGTGCTATTTATTGAACTAATTATAAAATGGGTGATTTGGAAATCATGTTGCAAGACTCCATGCGTGAATGGTCGGAAGCTGAGCGGCAGCAAATTATGGATGTACTTCGGCGTGATTTGAAATTTCAACAAAATCAAAATCAAAAGTTAGAGTGAGTTAAAATATTAGATCTCCACTTTAGATATTATTAATGTTCAGTATAATATTAAATGAATGTTAAAATTAAATAATGGCCTAATAATCACATACTAACACTAACACTTAGGCCCGTATTCACATACTAAGTGTAACGCTTAAACTTAGTGTTTACACTTAGTGTTAGCGCTTATAAGCGCTAAGTGTTATTCACATACTTAGTGTTTATTTAAGCGCTTAGCAAACACTAACGCTTAACTTAGCGTTTCAATTTTGTATTCACATACTTAAAATTTAGTGTTTGGCTTAGAATTAAGCGCTTAAGTTTAGGGACCTCGGGAGCTCCCTAAGCGCTAAGCGCTTAGTTAGTGGATGGTGTGGGGTAGGGGTGGGGAGAGTGGGGGAGGTTCTTGGCCGCCATGGGAAGGAAGGGCATGCAATTTAGGATATATTAGTAACATTTTCCGACCAATTCGATCCATTTTGCTCGTTTAATCGCCAAAAATAAAAAATGCACTTTGTTGTCCAAATTCGTTTTTTTACATTTTTGAGTAGAGCATCTTAATCGAAGTAATTTTTCTTCAAGAACTTCTATTTGAAAATTTATATTTTTCACGATATGCCCCCTGAAACATGTAGAGCTGATTTTGCATTTTTCAGGAATCCACTTGCTGAAAACATTTTTTACAAATGTATAGTTCGAGAAAAATATATATTATTAATAAGAAATAGTAATTTAAATAAATCTACAATCGGATTTATATTATAAATACCAAATGGATATGCCGATAAATAACGAATTCCGGATCCACATCAAGCAGGGAGCTCACTCCAAGCCAAAGCCAAAACTAAGCACAAAAGTTGCTAAACGCTAAGTTTAGTATAACACTAATTTTTAAGCGTTTATTTTGTGAATAACAGTTTAGTACAAATTAAGCGCTAACACTTAGCAAACGCTTAGCGTTAGTATGTGAATAACTCTTAGTATGTGAATTCGGGCCTTGAACTTAGTGCTTACACTTGGGCCCGTATTCACATGCTAAGTGTAACGCTTAAACTTAGTGTTTACACTTAGTGTTAGCGCTTATAAGCGCTAAGTGTTATTCACAAACTTGAACTTTTACCATGCTAAACATACTTAAGCGCTTAGTGTTTAGCAAACGCTTAGCGTTAGTATGTGAATATCACTTAGTGTGTGAATACGGGCCTATATGAATGTGAAATAACGGGCAAACGGCAGAGATATAATTTTGACTAGCTAAGCAATGGCTTAGCCTGCGCAAAAAATTGCAAACTTGTGGTTTTTCTATTACTATTTTGCTTTCCATGCTTGACTTATTTGAGTGACTGATGAAGTAATCTTTGTTTTAATCATACGTGCATGATGGGGTGGGGGAGCGAAAGAAGTAAGAGAGGTTGGGGGGCTATTGGTTTTTCATTCTAATAATGTCATCCCTATGTTTCAGAGAGCTGCGCCAAGATCTTGAATTTTTACGATCTCAGTGCAAAAAAGTGAATGATTCACCCGATATTTGTCTATACTGCGAAGGGTCACTTGGAAAATTTTTTAGCGCAGGTTTGTTACTTTGCTATTTACGTATGTAAATATGTCAAGAAGGTTTTTGTTGCCGACAATTTGCGAAGCAGCAATCGAGGCAAGGCAACCTATTTTGTTAGTTATATTTGCTTTCTGTTTTATGATTAGTGTAACAACAATTGCTAGTTGCTTCCAGTATAAAGCCATTATTCAAACAAAATGGCGTAGGTTACTTGTCAACATTTTATTGTACATGTATATGTAACACAGTTTTGAGGTAGGAAATATCACACTAGGTATATAGCTAATAGGAAAAACGAATGAATACCTTGCATCGTTATGTGCAGAAAGTTCTGCTCAATATAAACCCATCTGTGTCCCGTTCGTTTGGGCTGGTGTTTAAAGCCCAATGTCAGTAAAAATAGTCCTATGAAGTTCAAATAGGGTAGGATCGACTATCGCTGAAGGTATTCAAGTCAAATATGTAGGCGATCTTGTGAAATATACGCAGGAACCGTGTGAAATATATTTAATTTCATTGCTCTATTCAATTTTAGAAGAACATTTAAGCAACAACACAACATAGACTAAGTCTAAAGTTGAACAACATGTCAATTGAAGATGCTGATTAGATCAAGTTGTGTGTCTGCAAAACTCTTTTTTACTAATTATATATAATTACTCTGAGAATGGATGTCTTTTTAACACCCCTACTTATTTTTTCTACACCCCCATTTTTTTATTTCAGCCGTGACCTGTGCCAAATGTCGTCGCCGTATTTGTCTGAAGTGTTCTCAACGCCATCTGGCAACGTTTGTCTGCGTGCTCTGCATCAAGGAACGCCTGTGGTTGTGTCAAACGGGGGAATGGCTGCACGGGAGGGCTCAGAGAAATTGCGAAATGGCACCCCCCAGCGCTGCGGAGGAGTATTTCCCGCAACAACAGCGCTGTAAACAGATCGCGTTCCGAACCACGTCTGTATCTCAGTTGCTGTTGACTTTGCTGCAACGGCTGTCGAGAGAACTGTGGCGTAAGCAACCGCATATAATCATTAGATATATTAGATATATAAACATTGTTAAGCCCAGTTCATATATACATAGCTTGTCCATTAGAGTGTTTGTTTGTTCGTTTGCAATAAGATTGATTATCTGTTACAGAAACATGAATGGTTCTAATTACTCAACTAATTTTGGCATATTAGCTTCACTTGCACACCGCCTCCCTGTCTTTCATTCAAACCCTCTGGCCAAAATAATTTACCTAGCTTCCGCTTTTTTCTAGAGCCAGTGAACACAGGCGATGACGAGCGGCACCAGAGTCGGTGGAAAACTCTACGGGACCACGTGAGCAAGCGAGGCAGAAAGTTCGGCGACAAAACCACCACCAGTCAACTTATCTCCGTGTCCGTGATCTGTTTATATATAGCTTTTTGGGGGTTGAGATCCGATGACCTGTTTTTGAGATCCAATGCAGCGTTTTTTATGCACATTTTTTCTTGTCAGCAGTCGTTTATTAAATTTATTAATTAACTGACCGTTTGTTTGTTTTCAAACGAGCGTAATTGTGGTAATAAAATCTAGAAATTAAGCTGTTATTTAGTCATGGTCAAGCTCGTGTTCAAGATTTTTTGTGAACACTTATGGATTTTTGCACAATTAATGTGGGCTTTTATAAGTTTATTTTACACCCGTATTGACAAGTGAACAACCTCAAGAACAGGCGGATAAGTATAGACCAGGCGTTTAACATTTATTTTATTTCAGTGTGGACAGTCCAAAGGGAATCGTCCGTGAATGGCGTCGAATTTCGGGGTCCAAATATGCCACCAGTTCAGAAGACGAAGAAGCAACATCTCATAGCGTTCGGAATAGGGATGACCTAGCCACTAAGTGAGTTAGAGAGATTAAGAGTGGATTAAACGGATTAGGTAGCAATATTGCAAAAAAATAACGGTTTGAATTGATAAAACAGTTTGATACATTTCTTATTAGCCTTACCTTTATTAATGAATTTATACATATACAAATTATACGTACAATAAATCACAACGCTCCCTTTTTATGGCCAAAAAGTTTTCTCAAAACATGCGTTAAAAATTAAAAAAATAGTTTGATGTCAGCCAATCTGAAAAACATCTATGAGCCCTGGAAACTAATCTATTCTCAATCCTTCAAAGCTTATCTTGTTTTAATCCGTTAAAACTGATCCATTTTTTAATCCATTTCAGACGAAAACGTAACGCAAACCGCAAACAACGAAGACAGACACAACGCACTGGCAGAGCACTGAATGGTGTTGGCGAAGAGTGCGAGTGCGCACAAGAGGGTGGGTTAAGCGGATTAAGTTAATTAAGGGGGTAGTGTCGCGAAAGCAGTCGACTTTGCGTAACTGTAACACATTTTTAGAAACAAATAAGACATCATTCTTTGTATATTATGAAAATATATGTTGAGGCAAGTATTTTCGCCAAGTTTCATCAAAATTGATGCAGTATACTGTTTGCAGTGTGGTCGCAAAGTCTGAAAAATGACGTTTTAAAAACATATTCACATTCGATTTTTTCGTCACAATTGTAACGGGACAGTGTTTGAAGAAAAGCACAAAGCAAATTACGTAAGGGATTACGGTAGTAAATTATATAAATTTGAAGTTAAATCTAAATGCCAAGGTCCAAAAGTGAAACAAAATAACAGACCTTAGGTTGGCCAAAGTCTACTCGTTGACATTTCAAAACCAGACTAGTTTTTAGAGAACTTTTGAGTTAGCACAAAAACAAGAGTCTAAGGTCCAAAACACAGACTGAAATCGCCACAAAAAATAACAATCTGGAACTTGGAAGTCTAACATTTCAAGTGATTGGACATCGAAACCTGACATTTTACGTAATTGGCTAATTCTAAAGGTCGTATGAATAAGGCGGGCCTAGCGCCCTATATAAACTCGGCGCAACCGCCATAAGTGCGGAGTAGTCAACGTAGTCAACTAACGTGTTTGTATTGTTTGTAATCGTTACTGGAAACCGCCTGTTGTGTGTATTTGTGTGCTAATTAAAAGACCAAACGTAAGTCCAATGGTTCGTTGTTTGTTTGCATAGACCAGAACATCTTAAGTTAGGAGAAGTGCACCCAGGGTATACACATTGGTTAGGGCTAAGCAAGACACAACGCAACGTGAACCTGGCGAGACCCTTCACTGGTTGGGTCACTCAATGGGTGGGATTCACAAAGCGCGTTTAACTTAGACCCAGTCTAAGTCTTAGACTGCGTTTAAACGCAGTCTAGCTAAACGAACGTTTAGACCCAGTCTAAGTCTGCATATGATTAGCGTGTAAATTTTGTTCTATTTTCGTGTTCTAAATTTGATTACGTTCTATTCCTGATTCACGAGCTCAGTCTAAGTTAAACGTTCGTTTAACTTAAACGCTCGCTAGTGTTAGATTTAGACTAGCCTTTTGGCTAGTCTAAGGTTAGTCTAAGTCATTTTTTAGCGTTTTACTTGAGTATTTTTGCAAATTTTTAGTTACTGGTCTTACTGTAACTATAACTGCACTTAAATTAAAGTAAGTTACCTAAAATTATTCAAAAAGTTTGATGAAAATAATTGATTTTGAACTTAGTTCAACTTAAATTAACGCCTGAGCTTTATTTTAACTGTAAGTTTAACTTGATGATGCCTTACTTTAACTTTAATAACTTTTTTAACTTTAAATTTAATGAAAATGGTTGAACTTTGTACCTATGTTCTAGACCCGTAATCCGCACTGACTACAAACGTTTGGTTTATCATTTATCTAATAATTCGCTTATTTAATAATAGGCAAATATGCTATTTAACTACGTAATTAACTTAAATTTTAAATTAACTTTTATTAAAATGTAATTTTATTACCTAAATAAACAGCATTGTCGGTACGTATTAAAGCCAAATGTTCTGCAATAGAATTTAAAAAAGAATGAAATCAAAGAATTCTGTTAAACGAGCCCGTTTAACTAAACAGGCTTTGTGAATCACGTTTAGACTCGGTCTAAACGTTCGTTTAAGTTAAACAAGGTTTCAATTGAAAAAGAACAAAAAAATCAGCTGACACATACTATTCATATCAATCTTTGTGAATCATGTTTAACTTAGACCGACGTTTTAGACTGCGTTTAAACGCAGTCTAACTTAGACTGCGTTTAAACGGGCTTTGTGAATCCCACCCAATGTGTCTGGGTATTATATCACTAGACGTCACAGAAACCTATTCCGGATACCCGGTCACACAATTATCTACTTATTTGTCTAGTTTGTTTACATAGACTAAAAGGACATATGTTGTAGTTTATGCACACAAAATTTAGTGCAAATTGCTTGAGTGGTTGCGGAGTAATACCTGTTTGAACTGTGAAACTGTGCGTAAGCAGTGAAGTACTCACAGCAATAATGATAAATTGTGAAAAATTTAGACGGTTATTTTAAAATCAAAAGAAAAACGAACCTTCATTTTTCTTTTTTCTTATTTGTGGCAAAAAACTGTGTGTGGACACGTTATGTGTGCTTCACAAGCTGGCCAATCTGATATCTGGCTGAATTTTTGGAATTTTCATGTCCTTATTGTGTGATGCCTGGCTTACAATCGGTGATTGGTTCAACATATTGGTAGATATTGGTAGTCTACTGCCTGGCAGTACTTATTTAACACAGTATAGCATTGGACTAGTTTCTCCGTGAACGTACAAGTTCAAAGCAAAAAGATCTCTTTTTGCAACCTATGAGCAAAACTGCTTTCGCGACACTACCCCCTTAAGCGGACTAAGGTGTCAGATTAAACAGATTTAGTTATGGGATTAAGCAAATTCATGTCTGTATCAGAATTAAGCGGATAAATTTATCGGATTATGCTGATTACTTAGTCGTATTAAACAGAGTAATTAATTAAACAACCTATCGAATTAAGCGGGCTAATTTGTCAGATTACAGATTACTTTATCGGATTAAAGAAATTAAGTTATTAGATTAAACAGATAATTTATCGGATTATTACATTACATTTTGTTTTTTAATTTTTCAGGGTGTGACAGTCATTCAAGCTCTATACATTTGTCTGACGGCCAAGAAGGTGTTTTTGACAAAGATCCCGCTTCTGGTTTGTTATGTGTTTTTCACTGTACAAACTTTGACCTCATATTGTTATTTTATAACCAATTAGATAAGGATTAAATCGTCTTGAGATTTTCTGCCTATCGCTATATTTTTGGGCTATATGTGAAATTTAGTCTGCAATCATCATAAAAATAAAATAATACATGCTTATTCAATGAGCAGTTTGAAAAACAGCTCTAATTGTTTGTTAAAAAATGATTCTAGCGACTAACCGCTACAGTAACAGATCCTGGATACCAAAACTGGCAGACCTTAATTATTTATTTATTAATTTTCGACGATAAACAGGATTAAATACCTTTTGAATATTTTCTTATGCAAAATCAGCTGTAGGACTTAAGTCTTCGGTTGGGAGTTAGGACCATCTGCCGAGAATGACACATTGACTAAAGTCTGACCAAAAGTTGCTGAATCCTGCGACAAAACAGGTGGCGTGATTTTTGTGACTACTCGCTGTACTCTTAGGGCCTATTCCTTTACCGGATTAAAAGGTTAATTATAATCGGACTAAACGGTTTAAAAATGAAGCTTAAAAATGCCATTCCAAAACCTCCGGACTAAACGGACTTAACTTTTAGTGCGCTGCTTTTTAATCGGACTAAACGGACTTAAATATGCACGCTAATGTTAAGCGTGCATGTTAAGTCCGTTTAGTCCAGTGGTAGTTTTGGAATGGGGTCGGACTAAAATTAAGCAGCTGACTTATTTTAACTCGTTTAGTCTGTTTAGTCCGATATGTCATTCCAAAACCTCGGACTAAAATAAGTCCAGTCCGTTTAATCCGGTAAAGGAATAGGCCCTTAGTTGTCTCAGCATTTTTTGGTCAGGGTTTAGTTCAAAATTTTCTATATTACGCAATATTATATACAATAGTATATATTATGTAACTAAATTTTAATTTATTTTTTATAATTATTTTTTGCAGCCAATGAAAATCGGGTAGCAGGCAACCGCTCAAAAATGACCACTTTGCCGGCGAATGCTGCACAAACTGCACTTCAAGTACATTTAATCCACTGTTAATCCCTTTTTACTCAGTTTTTTAATAATATGTTAGTTTACTCTGACTTTTTTGTGTAACAATTTTTTATTACTAGATTAACCTTGAAAAATTAATTAATTAACTCCCCTTTGCTCTGCCGGGTTACGCAGATTGACTGATTTTAGTAGGAAATTTAGGAATGAATAAAGGACTAAACGAATTAAAATGAGTCAGTTGCTTACTTTTGATTTTCTGAATTATATATGATCAGACTAAAGGATTCAGCAAACCAATTTAGTCAGACGAAAATCAGGGTTGGCGCGACAGCGCCCAACCCTAGAATAGGAGAAAATCCACTCAATGCGGATTTTTGAAATTTAATTTTTTATAACTTGAAATATATGCAGGCGAATGACTTTTAATTTGGTGTGTGTATCCGCCTAGTGGAAGGCTTACAAAATTTCGGAGAGATTGGTTGATTCTAACTTGAGATATGAAAAAAAGACTTTTGCAAACTTGACACTTTCCGTCTTTTTTTTTCAACAGCTCAACCGGACCGGACGCTTGTAGGGTTGTCATGATTATATATTTTTCACATTTAGTTTGGCCAAAGTTGCAAACTGACGGGCCACTTTTTTCAATTTCGTCCCCGTTCGGTCTCTGCTAGGAGGGGGGGAACCCCTTTTTTGAGGTCCGAAAAATTTCTAGCCAACTTTTGAGAAGTTCCGCAAGTAAGGTAGCCTCCATCTCTTGCATGCAGGGTAGTGTAGTGGTGCTATAGTGCATCTGCTATTTTGGAGTCGATCGTGTAATTGTAGCGCTGGG
>JASANF010010589.1:0-11308 GCA_030248245.1 Trissonchulus sp. WLG1_4
CCAGAACGGGCTGTAAGTTCGCGCGAATAGGGTGCGGAAAACAATGTCTGCCCTACGAAGATATTCCTATTCTCAACAGTATACCTAGTCCACCTACTTTGACGAGCTCACACGAATTGCATATTCTCGTTAATAAAGTCTTGTACCAATGCTTTTACAAGCTCAGCCTAAGTATTTTTCCGCTTTAGACAGACAGTAACCTATTTTACCCAAGGAGCCGCCCCACAAGGACATTTTTCCTTACTAGTCCACTCTCTTTTTCCGCTTTAGTGGAAACGAAGCACAGAGCATAGCTATCACTACATTTAGCTATGACACCTTCACTGCCTGAAGCGGACCAATGTAGTATGTACGTAAGTGTACATGTGTACATGTATATACAATATATATACATGTATATTTACCTCATGTATAATTTGACCCTTGGATTCCCGTTCAGGGGGTGTTGGAATCCAGGGAGGTTCTACGGATTCGTAATCAGGGACATCAAAATTCAAGTTTTGAAAGTTTTACCCCTTGGACACGTGTACCCTTAAAGAGGTGGAGGGGCCGCAGGGAAGTCAATGAGCGTCATAGACAAAAATAGACCTCAGATTCGTGTTCAGGGAGTCAAATTACACCTATGAACATCAAATTCCGAATTTTCAAAACTTAACCCCTTGGATCCGTTGTGGGGGGGGGTACCCTAGGTGGGGGTCGTAGGAGAGTTTACGAGAGTCACAGACAAAAATGAACCTCGGATTCGTGTTCAGGGGGTTAAATTACCCCAAAAATTGGACCTCAAAATTTCAAATTCGAAAAAGTTGACCCATTTTGACCCCCTAGGTGGCACCCTGGGGGCCATAGGTGTCCAGAGTGGGTATATATAGGCAAAAATAAATCCCAGATTCGTTTTCAGGACACCAAACTACCCCTAGAGACAAATTTTTGAGAACTCGAAAAAAATTTTTTCACCCCAAAAGTGCAAAAGGGTCCCGAGTTCCCTTTGGGAACACCCTGGGGGGCAATCTGTGGGGCAATGGGTATTAATATAATATGTTCGCAAGTTCACAATCCATATTACACGAAAAAACTTGAACTATCATGAAAAACAAACAGCAAACCTAATTATTCTACTGTGAAGATACGTACGCGCATACATGACATACAGCTAACAGGGGGGTACCGTCTAGGGGACTATTCAACATCTGAGCAAGAAAGTGATAATACCAGTGAATGATAATACAGACCTCAAGCTATAACCATGATAGCTCCACTGCCCGCAGCGAACTTACCCCCGTAATACACGTGGCGGGGGGTATGGGCATGCCCTGGGGCTTATACGCCGAAATTCAAAAAAAGCCCATGTTAGTTTCTATTCCACTACTGTACCACCTCACATGCAAAAGATCATGACTGGCCGTTTTGCGCAACTTCTTAAAAAGTGTTCTAAACTTTTTCGTACTTAGTCATTTTTTGGACCCCAAAAAAGGGGTTTCCCCCCTCCCAGCACAGCCTCTCACGGAAACACCCGAGCAAAATCATTTTTTCTGTGTCTATTGCAGGCTATACGTAAATGTGAAAAACCAAAAAAAAGAGCGAAAGTCCGTGAATTTTGGGGGGTCCCCGGGAGTATCTCAGAAAATACTTGACCGATCCGGCTGAAATTTTGCCAGCACTTAGGTATTGCCAAGGGGTGTACACACACAAAACGTCGTGTAAAAAGCTCTTCTATATTTTGAGCTACAAAAAGTTCAAATTCTCAAAATCCGCAATAGTGGTAAATTTTCCTATTCTAAGGTTAGGCGCTATCGCGCTAATACAACTAAACTAACGTGATAAAGTAGCCGTAGCATTATACAGTTCAGAACTCTATTTAACAAGAACAACATTTAACAAAATTGTGGCATATCGAGTGAAAAAATCCCAATTTAACAACAAGAAGGAAACTAAAACTTACTCTGTTTCCGATGGGAATAAGTCGGGTGGTGCCAACGAACCTGCTGCCCGTGTGCAAACATCGACTCGTCAACAGCTGAAAAATAGTAACAATAAACGCAAAAGATGCACTTGATAAAACCGCGATGATATTCTAATTATAGAATATATGTGAATAAAGTTTACTAAAGGAATGCATAGTATATATCCCACATGGGGACTTTATACAAATACTTCAATGTAATAAAAATTTGAAAAGTAGAAATTAAAACTGAATCTTCTGTAAGATATACAAACTTGTGCACAAACATCTACTATTGGGGCAGGAAAAAAACCCTATTTTCAACTTTTCGGGTCGTCCTGTGCTCCACATAAATCGGATCCATTAATGCTCGCGGCTGTTATATATAACGGCCATCTTTCGCCTAAGTGTTGCACTAATAAAATGGATTCTAACTACTGACGTTTCTGAGTAATTAGTCTCGAAACCTCCGGGGAAAAAACCCTATGCGGGAAAAAAACCTAATGCGGGGAAAAAAACCCCATCACTTTTTCTGGTTGTTCTATTAGCAGTGAGTATGACATAATTTCATCGCGTTCTACAACTCTTAGGCTGCAGTATGGACTAAAAAACCGTTTCTCGACACCCATGTGACTCACAATGATTCTTCAAAAATCGACCCTTTTTGGCAGAAATGACTTCTGCCCAATGCATTTTTTCCGTACATATTTAAAAGCATTAAAAACAGATTTTTGCGCTTATTACCTTCGAAACGGTGAACAAACACCGCCCGCGTCTATCATTCTTGAATTTAAGGTGGTAGTTACGTTTTCGAAGTTTTTGCATTAATTCAAAAGTTACTTGATCGAACATAATCAAACTTGGTACTGACATTGCGAATGTAAATAGCGATATTTCAGCTAAATTTGACATTGATTCAAACTTTTACGGCTAATTTATAGCTAAAAAAATGGATTTTTTGTGTATTTTTTGAGGTCTTACAAATTTGTAAGCAAATTTTTGTGGCTCTTACACTACTCATAAAAGCCATTCAAAAAAGGTCTAACCCAATTTATTTTAAGAATATTTTCAGCTAAAATATGACATTTCTGTTACTCGTTTTAGGCGATCTGTAACTTTGAAGTTTTTTTACCTCAATTCTGACTTCTCATGCCAATATCACAAAATACCAACAACCACTTTGCACATTAATTTACATGTACATAGTCCCTTATGCATCTATTATACCTGCAAAATTTGGTTAGTATACGTCACAGCAGCCACGAGCATTGGCAGTGTTAATAAACCCCTTCAAAAATTGCGAATTTTCTTCAGTCTCCTGAAACGTCATTTTTAAAACTTTTGTCCGTCATTTTTTCAACGGGTACGGGAAAACTGTGCTTAATGTAATATTAGCTGACCCCAATGAGGCCCTATTTAACTGAATTAAGATTTTTTAAAAAATCCGTCATTTCTGAGCACAATGAGTGATTTCAGTTGAAGTAATCAATATCCTGTTCCGTTCATAAAAATGAGAAGACAGCTTATTTGACAGTAGCCAAATAAATTTGCCCTATACCTTTTTCGAACTGAGTAAAAAGGTTGTTTTTTTTTTTAGTTACAGCCTACCAAAATCATAAAAACTGCCGTTTCTTGACTTTTTAGAAAAATTTGAGGCAAACTTTTGCTCACTGTAAAAATCTGCTAAGTTATTACGTTTAGTTAAGCATACCAGCAGTTTTGTAACACATCAACGTGCCTTTGCTATAAATTGCGTAATTGTATGCGGAATTTTTTTACCACAGTGAAGAATTAACGTAATACGGGGAAAAATGCATAAAATTGAGCTGATGAGCTTCACCAAAATAGTTAACGTGGACACTATGAGTAACACTGACTCTTGAAAAATTGTAATTTAGTAAAAAATAAGTTGATTAATAATATGCAAAAGACCGCTTGTAAATTGATTCAGGAATTGCTACAAAATTGAACATTGAAAACAGCTGCGAAAACGTAACTACCACCTTAAGTGGTACGCAGCAGCTAAAACCTAAATATTGCAAAAAATGTCGAATTTTGGTGAAACATCACCAAAACAGGTTTCGTAGGGGTGTCGGGGTATGGGCCAAAACGACAAAAAACGACGTTTTGCAGCCGAATAAACGGTTTCAATGAAGTCTACGCATGTTTTAGCCCAGATGAATTAACTTTTGTAGCAACAATGGGTGAGTTTAGCCAAAAATTGTCACCAAACAAAATAGGGTTTTTTCCCCGCAATGGGGTTTTTTTACCGCACAAACTTTGAACAGTCACAGGTCAACCACAACGTTTTTCACTGTTTTTGAGCTTTCGAAGTATAGAAAGAAAGCGTCCATGAAAGACAAAAGCAAGGAACAGGAAAGCCATAAGGCAGGGGTCTGGGGGCGGCAGCACCCAGAACAAAATTTGAGAAAAAATTTTATTTTTAGGCCGATTTTGATCAATTGGAAACGTAGCGGAAACTTTTTCCAGCCAGGCTATAAAACCAAACAGAGGGATCCTTGTGTATAATTTTGGTCGTCAAAAGTTTCTGGGGAGGGAATTCCCGGCATTATATAACCTGCCCTTGTGCTGCGCCCCTGTTATACCGACATCCGCGGCCACCCTCCCCTGGCGATGACACTGAAGGCCTGAACGACTCACAACGAATGTATCAAGACGTTGCTCAGAGTAAGCCCCCAAGCAAAACAGTAAACGAATCACCTATTCCACTTCCACAGCCGGCTATAAGGGCCTATTCAATAGTCACCGAAGCAACATGGAGAGGGGACTACCCCAGGAGGCTACAACTACAAGGGCCTAAACCATAGGCGGATCTAGGGGGGGGGGGGGGGGGGCCCGACCCCCCCCCCCCATTGGGTCGAGGGGCCTATCGAGTCGGGGGGCCTATCGGCCCGAAGGGCCGATAGGCCCCCGACTTGCACATACAGGTAGGTCACTGTCCAGTGTCCATGTTGTTTTAAGCCCAATTTAGGCCCTTGTAGTCGTGAATTTTGGGGGGTCCCCGGGAGTATCTCAGAAAATACTTGACCGATCCGGCTGAAATTTTGCCAGCACTTAGGTATTGCCAAGGGGTGTACACACACAAAACGTCGTGTAAAAAGCTCATCTATATATATTTTGAGCTACAAAAAGTTCAAATTCTCAAAATCCGCAATAGTGCTAAATTTTCCTATTCTAGGGTTGGGCGCTTCGTACTTAGTCGTTTTTTGGACCCCAAAAAAGGGTTTCCCCCCTCACAGCACAGCTCTCACGGGCACACTCGAGCAAAACCATTTTTTCCGTGTCTATTGCAGGCCAACCAAAAAAGGTGAACTCGGATGAACAACAAATACTTGACCGATCCGGCTGAAATTTTGCCAGCACTTATATAGGTATTGCCAAGGGGTGTATAGCAAGCGGGGAAAAAACCCACCCCATTTTTGGGGGGAAAAAACTCACCCCAGTTCCGGAACTTGGGTACGTGGTACAGGTCTAAAAATTTGCCAGCCAGGGTTTTTTGTGCAAAACCCTGTGCAAATGCACACTTTTTTAAAATTTGCACACAAAAATTAAAATTTTGCACAATAATGTACACTGCCCGATGGGCCTGGGATATGCTGAAAATGCACTGTTTTTAACGCAAAATCGAAAAAACTGCTGCCCCAGACCCCTGCATCTATATACTGACATCACTGGTGGCATCATCCACGGCGGCAGCTTTTACACTGCTTTTTGGCAAATGGCAGTGGCGTAGCCAGAAAAAAATTTCGGGGGGGAATGACTTTTCGATTTTTTTGAAATGTTAAAATGCACTGAATTGCTATTTTGACGCAAAAACCGATATATTTTAGCATTTTTCAGTCAAAAACAATGCTAATTTTCGACCACAGCAGCATCAAGCGTAAAATTGGAGCTCAAAATACCGAAAATTACAGAAATAATGGGCCGGCAAGGGTTCGAAAACTAGCAAAACTGCAAATTTTTCTAAATTTTTTGACATGAAAAACTGTTCACTTACCAAAAATGTCATTCTGATAACAATAAAACAGCTAAAACACAGGGTTTTTTCAAAATCGGATTTCATCATTCTGGCGTCATTTTTAAATTCCTGTCATTTTATTTTTCTTTCGTCAAAATTAGATTATGGCTTTACAGTACCGTTGCGCTGCAGCAATATTGCTAGTTACATTATCTTACATTTTCTGGGTTTTTTTTCGCTGGCAAATTTTCGCAATTTTGCGAAAAGCTTGACATTTTTTTCGCAAAACCAAATTTTTTTCGCAGGCTTAGTTTTGTTACTTAATGCAGTATATAGATTCTACATTTAAACGTTAATAAAACATTATTGCGCCTATACAAGATTAAGTCTGACGCTAGTGAAGCAACGATTTTGACATTTTTATTTAAATTTGTGGAGCCGTCCCGACAATCTTGTGTAAACTTTCACAATCGATGGTCAGCCGTAAAGAAATTTCAGGAGACCCAGCCAATGATCAAGTTAGGCCTGAAAATGCTAACATTTTGAAATGTTTCCTAATTTTGTCACCTCCGATGTCACCTCTGTTACATGCAGTCGGTGTGACGATACATGGTAGAAAATGTGTCCCACCTACAGTCACTAGAAACATCAAGTCACAAAGTTGCACGAGTCCTGGCCTAGGGGATTAGAAAAAGTCGGAGAAATTTTCAATTTTTATGCCAAATTCGGTCAATTGGGGACGTATCGCAAATTTAAAATTGTTGTTGTTGCTGTTGTTGTTTTTGATTCCTGGGTCTTCTGGAGGGTGGTCCAATGTGACTGGGGCTAGAGTCGCCCCACTCCTCGAAGAAACCTCACAACCGCCTGAGGCTCCTCCATGAGAACCGCTAGCGTGGGGCTAGGCCCCAGGTTTGCCAATCTTGGTATAGTGTGTGTTGGACAGTCCACTATCAAGTGGTAAAGGTCTTCTTCTGGATGCCCGCAGCTGGGGCATGCCGGACTGTCGCATAGCCCAATTCTGTGTCTGTACTTGGCTAGAATGTTGCAGTGGCCTCTACATCGCAATTGTGCCAGTATCACCCGTTCTGTTCTTGTTAGGTTAAGTTCCCGGTCTTCGCTGCCTGGCTTCCCGTTTTTGTAGAGGTCCATGGTATCAGCCTGCTGTTGGAGATTTCTGTTCTTTTCCTTGAAGTGTCGTTTTATGACAGATTTCGCTGAGCTGTATTCGATGGGCACTTCGTTTTGTATCAGATTTTCGGCTGAGTTAGCAAGCGCATCAACTGCTTCGTTTTCTTCGATGCCAACGTGAGATAGTATCCACTGGAAGGTGATGTGAGCTCCCCTCTCAGTTATATATCCGATATGTCGCTGTATGGCGGCGACCAACTGTGTCTCCCCCGCAGAGACGCTGGACATGAGGGTGATTACAGCTGATTGTGAGTCTGTACAGACTCTAACTTCAAACCATTCTTCGTGCCATTCTTCACACACCCAGTTTAGCGCTTCTTGTATCGCCAGCAGCTCGGTTATGTAGCTAGAGCAATACTGACCTGCTGTAATGCAGAATTTGTGTATTTCTCCCCCCCTTGGTCTGACAACTCAGGCCCACCCCCCCCGTGGGCCCCCCTCCCCTGCGGAGCCGTCGGTTCATACAATTGAAGCATGGTATACGTGGCTGAGGGTGTTTCCAGTGCGAGCATTTTGGCTGCTTCTTGTTTGTTGCTCGTTGCTCCGGTGATATATGGATTAAAAGCAGCATTTGGGGAGCAAGGCGGTTCCTACAAGAAGCATATATACTTGGCCGAATAGCACAACCTATATTCGGTTTTCTTGTTAAATTCCCAATCAAACCTGCTTCATGCACTTTAATCGTATTTCTAAGCTGTACATATATATTGTTGACTGTTAACATTTCAAAAGACTTTTTCATACACCCATAATACATACATAAACTAAGAGTTTTTAATTTTACGTGTAAATCACCACACTTATGTTTTATTTATTTGTATATGTGATGAAATGTACTTTTAAATGTGTATGAATTTACAATTTATATGTCTCACACTCTTTTACTCTACCGTCCTCATAGACTAAGATAAATCACAAAAATTTAAACTTAATGTCACTTCTGCTTTCACATGCCTAGAAAGTAAGTTCTGGATATTAGTGTCTTTTATATACATGTCCAAGGTCTCTTCCGCGTTTACGTCTATGTGATAAAATGTATGTAAGTTCTGCATATCTGCATATGTACTATTACTATATATATAAAATTTTCTTGTGTGCAAAAAAAAAAAAACTGCTCCACTGCAAAGATTCTTAGCTAAACTTCACTTCCCTTCTATTAATTTGCTGTCCTAACTTCATTAATCATTTTCAACTGAAACTTTCATTAACCACAGAGGACCTTCAATGAACCGATGGCCGCCACTAACAGTTTAAAGAATTACTTATACTAGACTAGTATAAGTAACATATATTATTGACAAAATAATTGACACATTCTGAGAGTTTATGCTTAGCTCAAACTTGATTCGGTTCAACCCAAAATGATATCCGGTACGTCCCTAAGAACTAAACAAACGGTGAGTACTGAGACTACGACAAAAGAAGACACTGTCGTGATTTTCGAGTAAGTTTTAAATACTTTATTATATAAAAGAATGCTACACAAACACAAAACGTTTGGGATTCCCCAAAGTTGCTTACATGCATAGGCTTTGATGAAAGATTTTTTTTTTACCGCCCTCACAGCTGCGGTGTCGCTCGGAAACGACTCGAGCTGTCCTCAGCCTGAGAAGGCCAAGAGGATTACCCGTGGCTTGCCAGCAGGCGTTGCTTCTTTAACATATTATGTGTATATGTGTATGTTCGCCTGGCTGTGGGGGGCCACCAAGTAATCCGAGGTTCACGCGGGAGGAGCAGGAGGCCTGGTTTTACTGGCGGTCCCGTGTCGCCTACCCCAGTCACAAGGTTCCGATGTCCCATTATACTAGGACAGGTTACGTTCCTATTGTTAGCCCCCTTTTTATGTTTCTGATTAGACTTGGGTGATTGTTGCATGAGTGTGAGCTTGGGCTATCTTGTGACTGGGGCTCTCCTCGCAAGCCTTTTGGCCTTGGCGCAAGCAACTGAACTCAGGGGAATCCCAAACGTTTTGTGTTTGTGTAGCATTCTTTTATATAATAAAGTATTTAAAACTTACTCGAAAATCACGACAGTGTCTTCTTTTGTCGTAGTCTCAGTACTCACCGTTTGTTTAGTTCTTAGGGACGTACCGGATATCATTTTGGGTTGAACCGAATCAAGTTTGAGCTAAGCATAAACTCTCAGAATGTGTCAATTATTTTGTCAATAATATTACTTATACTAGTCTAGTATAAGTAATTCTTTAAAATGCTAGTGGCGGCCATCGGCTCATTGAAGGTCCTCTGTGGTTAATGAAAATTTCAGTTGAAAATGATTAATGAAGTTAGGACAGCAAATTAATAGAAGGGAAGTGAAGTTTAGCTAAGAATCTTTGCTGTGGAGCAGTTTTTTTTACACACAAGAAAACTTTATATACTACATATTATGGAGATATGCAGAACTTACATACATTTTATCACGTAAACGTAAACGCGGAAGAGACCTTGGACATGTAAAAGACACTAATATCTAGAACTTACTTTCTAGGCATGTGAAAGCAGAAGTGACATTAAGTTTAAATTTTTGTGATTTATCTTAGTCTATGAGGACGGTAGAGTAAAAGAGTGTGAGACATATAAATTGTAAATTCATACACATTTAAAAGTACATTTCATCACATATACAAATAAATAAAACATAAGTGTGGTGATTTACACGTAAAATTAAAAACTCTTAGTTTATGTATGTATTATGGGTGTATGAAAAAGTCTTTTGAAATGTTAACAGTGAACAATATATATATGTTACAAGCTAGGGCTCTTTTCACGGGATTCTAACTGGATTAGATTATCGATTAGCTTAGGTAATTAAACATAAATTGACGAAAGTTATGAAACTGCCAAACCAAGCCTGAGACCGAATTAATCTTCATTGCAAAATTTTTCTGTAATTACGTTAATTAAATTAAGCAAGTAAGTTGGTAATTAGTTAATACTTTATGAAAGGAAGGAGGGCAAAAAACAGAAAGAACCCAAACACCTATATAAAAGAATGCTACACAAACACAAAACGTTTGGGATTCCCCTGAGTTCAGTTGCTTGCGCCAAGGCCAAAAGGCTTGCGAGGAGAGCCCCAGTCACAAGAAAGCCCAAGCTCACACTCATGCAACAATCACCCAAATCTAATCAGAAACATAAAAAGGTGGCTAACAATAGGAACGTAACCTGTCCTAGTATAATGGGACATCGGAACCTTGTGACTGGGGTAGGCGACACGGGACCGCCAGTAAAACCAGGCCTCCTGCTCCTCCCGCGTGAACCTCGGATTACTTGGTGGCCCCCCACAGCCAGGCGAACATACACATATACACATATGTTAAAGAAGCAACGCCTGCTGGCAAGCCACGGGTAATCCTCTTGGCCTTCTCAGGCTGAGGACAGCTCGAGTCGTTTCCGAGCGACACCGCAGCTGTGAGGGCGGTAAAAAAAAGCAGCATTTACACTTGTCCATGGAGGCTTGGTGGTTAGCTGCAGGCCTGTTCTTGGGTGGTTCTGGAGTCCACACTGCTGGCTTAGCTGGGCCCCCATGTTTCTCCACGAGTTCTGCGCAGAAATGCACGGGGTGAATCGGCGAGGGGGGGGTGCCCGACCTAGCGAACGACCGGAGGTAAAATTTTGCCGGAGCCGGAGCCGGATATAAAATGCCGGAGCCGGAGCCGGAGGCAGTGTTTTTAAAAAAAATTGAATTAGTAAAAAATGTTGACAATTGTAAAAAAATTTTCAATTTTTTTCGAAACAGCATTCTTTAATTTTTCAACAGTCACGCCCCATTTCTGTAGATATGTCTTTACACACTCATACCACCAGTAGTCTGCCACTGACTGGTCCCGGTTTTGGGTGATCTCACAAAAAATTTTCATACATTGATAAAAAGTCAAAAAGTAGGTCAAATTGATCAGTATGGCATTTTGACTGCGGTGCCAAGGGCGTAGTCAGGAGTCAGAGGGAGGGCGTTGTTCGGGGTGTTTGTCTGAACTCCCCTCTTTTAGTCGAACCTTGCAAAATTGTCAAGAAGCGTATATTATACCCCCAAAAAAGCGACAAATTTGTAAAAGATGGCACTTTGTAGAAGATGTCGTAAATGTCTTTAGCTTCCGGGGATTACCGCCCCCCACGACCCTTGTAATTGAAGCGTATGTATATCAGTCGCGTAGCCACGAAAAAAACTTTGGGGGGAATGACTTTTCGATTTTTTGTAATGGG
>JASANF010010590.1:0-22852 GCA_030248245.1 Trissonchulus sp. WLG1_4
TTAGTCTTGGTAAAACCTGCCGTTATTTCAACTGTCGTAGTAGTGGCGGTAGTATCTGCAGCAATCGTGTAGCAACAGTCGTTGTAGTAGCAGTTTTGTTGCAGTGTTCCTGGCAGCACAGGTCACAGCAACACCAGCGCCAGCCGTAGTAGTAATCGTCGTGGCAGGTCCAGTCGTAGTCATGTAGAACTGTTATTGGACATTTTAGATATTTAGTTTATGCCATATTGTGGATGCATTTTACGGATTATTGACAAAATAACAATTTTTTGTCCAATAAAAACTGATTTGTGCGACAGAACTCTCACCTTGTTTTTACTTGGACCAATAATTAAGTCTTCAACATCTGCTTCCGGATTCAGCAGAAATCGTGTCATCAGGAATTTTCTTCTTCCCCGGAGGCCAAGCTTGTTTATAATTTCTCGCCGAACATTTTCCGGGACAGGAACTTTTTCCTCCTCAACCGCTACTACTGTCGGTTTTGCGTATCGACGTTTTATTGACAGAAGGAAGGGATAGATCAGAAACATTGTAATTATGTCCAATACTTCGAATATGGCCACCACAGAAATGCTCGCGTAAAGACCCAAGGCTCCACCCACGTCAGCTTAAATTCAAAAATAGTGAGCTTGATGAAGTAAAAAACATGCAAATGTGAATTTAACGGCAACTCTAACTTGCTGGCTTGCTTCTGGTAAAGTATTGGGTTTGTAATTTCCTAAGCTACTTGAGTTAGGGTTGTAAAAAACTGCCAAAAAATGCATTCACGGGAATCGATGCTTTATAAATAATGAATAGTAGGTATCACATTTTTTATAAATAATGAATAAATTAGTATTTTGTATTTACCCAATAGTTTCGAACTTGTGTAAGTATCTTCTTGGGCAATAATGAGCACATTCAAGCTTTTCAGGCGCATTTGAGCCATTGCAAAGTTAGTTCTAGAAAAAACAAACCTGGAATTATATATTAAAATAGACCTCTATTTGTTTTATTCTGGTCGAGCAAAATGAAAAACAGGGTAAACAATAATCCTCGTGTCGTCTGCCAAACGGTTTTTGTTCAAGTTTTTGTGCAATACTAAATTGGCTTGGAGAACGGGTGTCGATATATGCTATAAAATCTATCCTTCACACAGCCTTTTTTCCTTTCTGTTCCCCATCCGGGACCATAATTGTAATTTCTGCTAATTGTGCTACATAGTACCGTTATTTTAATAATTAATATTAATATTAAAAGTCAGTATTTAAAATACTTTTAATATTAATAATTTTACATTGTAGTACATAGTGCAAATTGTATCTAAAATAGCGTTTTGAAAATTAACACATTTATGACTAATAGTTTGCTTCTTACAAGACCGCTCTGCCTTTGCTTTTGCAAGATGGTATTTTTGCTTTCAACATTCTAATTGTTATTTTAACTGTTTCAAACTTGAAAGCGTTTGTAGTGCTTGGGGTGCCTATACAAATAAAAATGTCAGGTTCTAAAATTTGATTCACATTTGCACACATTGTAGCCCCCGTGAAGGCGCATTGCAGATGTAAAAAACTTGATCAAAAACTACTGTTGATTTTTGACTAGAGGCTCTTAAAATTAAGTTTATTTGTAAATCATAGGCGCAACAAAACTTTTTTGTGTGCGCAAAGCGTCCCTTTACATAAAATTTTAGTTAATACTGACTAGTTTTATTTTTACATCATTCGATAGCCTAATATCATATCTCAACCTGTATGATCCATGTTTCACATTTTTTGCCCTTGGCGTGTGCAGTGACGCCAAATGTGTATGTGGGCTAGTAATATGCCCAGTTTAGGTTTGAATGGCTACATCGGGCCCGATTTATCAAAACGAAATGTTGTCATCATAGAATGCTGCAAGCGTTACTTGATTTTTTTGCCTGTTTTACAAACACTGGGTTATTAAATAATGTATATAGTATTTACACAATTGTGTTTTCGTAAACTAGCCCAATTAAAGTTTGCTTGCACTGAAAGTTTGCGTGCGCCAAAGCTAACTGCCCCAGCACTAGAGGGAAACCAGTAAGCATGACACACAAATATAATAATGTTTGGATTGAAGTTTTTGACAAGTATGGACAAATATAGCAAAAATCCGTTTGCTGGGGTGGGGTGGCAAAAACTTCGGTAGTAAAGGGGCCTTCAACTCACCTACTTGTGGCTCTCCACGTCCCAGCACATAAACTGAGCAATAAACTAGAGTCTACAAACCTGTACCTATGAAAAACTACTACACTAAATTCAGATTGGTAAATGCCGATTCAGTAAAAAATTGTTGGAATGCAACGCCGTATCAATTCAATATATTCTTGAGAAGGTATTTAAAAAATAGACTGAAATAAAGGTATTTTATGCATTTTTTGACACTAGCGTTTTCACTTGCTTAACAAAGCAAAAAATGCTACATTTTAGTTTTAATTTATGATATCGGTGTAAATTTAGCAACTATATTCAAGTTGGATAAAATTTATAAAATATACCTGTAAAATTGTTCATTTGTCTTCCGTTTCAGCAAAAATGACTCTAATTGTTCTCTAATAGTTCTATAAAGCCTCTTATATTCAACCATCTGTTCCTGTAAACTATTTTTATGTCCTTCAGCAAGTTGGTTACAGCAGGTCATCATAGTTTTTTTGAACCGCCTTATCATTTCAGGATTGAGTTGAAACTTTTCTTCTATAAGTATCTTAAAAAAGGATCTTCCACTGGTGGGATAGTCCGATGTCATCCATGGTTTAATTTTGCCGTCTGGATCTCGTAGAAGAGGCTCCCACTCTTCTAGGCTTTTTTCTGTGTCTTCAAACACTTTCTAAATTTAAAACTAATCACAATAGAAATTATACCAAGAGTAAATAATAGCGTCTCACTCTGTATAGAAGAAGAGTGACACACTCTCCAGCCTGCCTGTGTTCTACCACAGGCAGATGCGCTGGTCGTTTTCAGGCTACATGTTGACATTTTGTGTAACGTGTGGCTGGCCAATCAGCGCGTTGGGTCAAAGTAGAATTGGGACAAAGTCGAATACGCCTGCTAGAACACAGGCAGGCTGGACAGTGACTCACTCTTCTTCTATAGAGTGAGACGCTATTGTGTATTCTTGATTATTATACGTATATAATTATATTTAAGTAGTACATAAGGATGCAACTTTCAAGTTGATATTGTCTTAACGGTATATATTTACAACAAAATTGACAACTTTCTTTCCAGTTTAAAACTGTTGCAAAGTTTTCACAAATTTTTCTATAAAAAGCAGTTGAATTAGCTGTCAGCTGTCAGTTTATAATCGTATATGTGATAGAATACATAATTCAAGCCCCAATTGACAGATATTTTTGCAAATGAAACAAAACTACATTGAAGCTAAAATAAACTAATAATAAAATATACTCAAGCTTATAGTTTGATGATCTTTGAATAAACAAACAGCATGAATTTTGTGTTAAACTTTGGGTAGACTGACTTTTATTCTGGTCCAAATTTTTCTTGAATCAATTTCAAAGTTTTCAGCCAACGTCGTGTAATTGTTGCGATCAGTTTTGTTTCCATGCAAATAAGACTGAAACAAGTCGTGCAGCTTATCGAGGCTCTCACTTCGAGGTCGACGCTCCCGTGCCAATTCGGATGTTTTCAAAATATAATCTTGCAGTGCACTCATTTCGTCGCTGTAACGGTGACTTTCCACATCGTACTCTTGTTTCAGCTTTGATAAAGTATCATCCCATTTTGTTCTCCAGCCTTTCAAAGAGTCTTCGCAATCTTTAATCTTATCTTTGACTCGATTTGCTAAATCTTTTCCGCCTTCAAGCAGTTTGGTGAAATTTTTTTGGTCTTCCGCTGAGCAATTCCACATGTTTTCGCATTGCAGAATTTGCACAGTTTTTTTTCTGGCAAAAAATTGAAAATCCAATACCGATTCATCGAATTTTGGAACTGGGCACAGTGTAACGTTCAGTTTGGCGGCTAAGTCTTCGACTTTGCGGCTTCTCATTATTTTTCTTAAAGCCATCAAATTCACTGAGTTGGTTTCCATACTACTTTGAGAGCCGAATATTCTTATAAAATTCCTAAATTCATTGTAAAGGTCGATATTTTTCAAGCATGGTTGCGATTTAAATATGTTTTTCAACGTCATTATAGTTGTTTCGTTGACGACTTTAAATAGTAACTCTCTAAGCATGTACACTGTATAGGCTATTTCATGCAATTTTTCACAATGTTCTTCAAGAAGATATGAAAACCAGTCTCGCATGAAAACTTCCCTGTTTTCGAACCAGTCCAGGCTGATAATATTTGGGTACTTGATTTTTTCAAGTCTTGGGCTTCGCCTCAAAGGTATATCGATCACCGTACTGTTGAGACTGGCTACAATTTCTGGGTCTGAGAAAAAAAGTTCAATGTTGTTCACAGTTTCATACAGCTTGGATAGTTGCTTGAATATGATACGTGCGTTGGAAAGTATTACCAAAGCCCTGTCCACTTCAGCGGCTATGGCTTCGTGTGTTCGCCTAACGGTAATGTTCAAGTCATTTTCCCGAATGTTTTGAATTTCATTTGAAATTTTTTTAATTTTCTGTTGTATGATGCTGCTCGTGCTTAAAAAATTTTTCACCAAGCGCTGTGTGTTGTTGTATCTGTGCATAATATACGTTTCACGATAATCTAAGGCTTTGGTTACTTCCACCTTGATGCTTGATTCATTAACATGCATCTCCAAAAATCCCTGCAGCATTCGCCACGAAAAAGGCGATGAAATTATGTTGTAGTCAAAGGATTTTTCACTGCAAGCATTTGTACATTTTGCGCGTAGTTGTGTCCAACTTTTACCTAAAAATGATAAAAGGCAAAAAAGCAGATTACAAATTAAAAAAGTTAATTTAAAAATAAGTTAGTAAATTTTGCATAAACCCTCAAATAATCGTTAATGTTTTTATTATTATGCTTAGTAAATAATATCTAATTATAGACTAATATAGATGAAAATGGACTAAAATTAATGAAAATCGTTAATTAAATTGCTAACAAACTTAGGCTACACTAAAATGTTTGATTTCAAACTATTCCATTCAAACTACATATTCCACGAGCATTTTGTACATCTATACATTGTTATTAAAAATACAAAATTTCTGAGCCTATTGTTGGAATTTTTTTAGTGGGTGGGTGATTGGCAAAATAACAGCACTAAAATGGGATAAATATGTAAATGGCGGACAGCACTGTTGTTTTGATACAATTTTGATACTTTTGACATAAATATGATACGTGGGTATTAATACATACTTTTGATATTGGTTCCAATATTAAAACTTGTATCAAAGTTACTATCTGTACTCTTGTTATTATTTAAATTCCAAGTATCATATTTATTAATATCAAATTCCAAGTATCAGGTATCAAAAGTAATTTACATATTTAAATTTGAGTTATATGATATCATATTAGGAGAATGCACCAATGACGAACAATTTTGTATTAAAAACAGTTCTGACTTTTTATTCCGCCTAAAGGCGGAATATTTGGAAAAGGTTCGTAGCACCAAGAGTACATGCTTGCTACCCACCAGAGCCTATCTTACTATAGCCTAATATATGCAGTCTTTTTTTTCTCCAATGGGCCTAAAGTTGTGAAAACCTGAATAAAAAACAAATGCAACATGTATAACAATGTACGTTATCTAAAATTAAATTTTCAATTTAAACTATTTAGTACGTACGTATCATTTTCTGCCAATTTTAATATTCATGTCAAGCCCCCCTTCTTCTGGCTTTGACACAGCAGTCAAATTGGCCATCCAATTGGACATATATGCAAATAAGTTTTTATTGTTCAACCAATCAGCAGTGCTTGCCGTCTACGTACATGAAAAATCATCCAATCCGTTTGAAATTGGCGGAGCATTTGTCGTAAATAGGCAAAGTCGTTTCATAATCTGTTCTGTCAGTCGTCAGTCAATCAGTTCCTTGCCGAGAGTGGTGGGAGGAAGCCGCAGCAGTCAGCACTCAGGAAGCCATAACTCAGCAGAGGCCAGGGCCGACGAAGAAAATGGATCGACTTCGGATTTTCAGAAATACCCCAAATGCCCTTTTCAGGGCAAAATTGGTTGCATATTCTCTAGTTAAGCCTTTAAGTCGGATAGTTGCCTGCCGCAAACGCTAAACATCAAGTTCACTAATTTAACCATTTACTCATGAAGGTACCTAGCTAGGTACGACTGCAGTCTGTACGATAGATCAACACAGGGGATAGGGGGAAAGGTATGGGGCTCGGCATCAAATAGGGGGTTTGGTTGCATCAGTGGTTTGCCCCAAATCCATTTAGTTAAGAATTAGCTAATATCCTTCCATGTAGCTCTGGCTTCAGGTGCGCCGCACCATGAAAGATGATAGTGCAGTTATATAACACATTGAAGTGCGTTCAATTCAATTATATCTATTCAACATGCGCTCCCCTCAACTCATGCCACTAGAGTTAACTAGCAGTCCACCATGGTCCATGAGTTACCTAGACAAAAGCAAAAGCAGTCCAATTTTTTCCGATAACTGAGTTAGTTTTGGGATATAAAATTATGTATTGGTGAGAGTATACACACTTTTCCGGTATTAGCAGTATGACACTCTTTACTATTCTAGCTAATAGACCGAAACGATGCACCGTCCGAAATAACATAGCGGACCAACCAATAACCAGTTCCCATTCGTCAAATAAGAGCGGGCAAAACCAAGCAACAACAAGCGACCATGAACCCAACTAACAGAGGGCAAGGCCAGAAGCCAGACAACAGCGAACAAAATAAGTTTCATCCAACAGTAGGGAAAGCCACAGCCCAGACAACAGTGGACAAACCAAGCGAAACACTAAGCAGTAGGCAGATATGTATATCAGTCAGTCTCAAAAGCCTCTGCTAGTCAGATCCGTTAAACTTTGGTATATCATATTGTTGAACATGTATTACAAAATCTTGTGTCAATGCGCACCAGTTGCCGTTAAGCACAGCAGTTCCACGTCGGTTTGTCGGGCGATTATATTATTATACAACCATGTGTCCTTCAGTCTAGGCCCCCTTTCTTCTGGAAGTTGACGACCAGCCAATCTATTGCTTATGCAAATTAGTACACTACAACGATCAGCAGTCTCGCACATCCCATCCAATCAGCTTCTAACGGATGGACTGTATAATGGACATGCAAATTAGTTTTACTATTGGGCAGTCACTGAGCAGTCAGTCTGTCTGTTTGTTAGAAGACTGGTTACTTCCAGTCTCAGTACAGACAGACAGACTTGGCAATTGTAGAAACCGGAGCAAGGTAGAGATTGCAAATTAACCATACCTACTTTAGTCAAAAATCGGAATTAGTTGAGGCTCAATCAACAACTAATTTAACACCCACCCACCTTTGGCAAACAATTGTTAAGAGTTGTCTCACATCAGGAAACGGCATCCCACTTTGCTACAAACTTAGTAGCTTTGCTTCAAACAGTACCTCTACTTTGGTCAATAAACTGGATAATGTTATTTCAAACAATAATTCAACTTTGCCAACGACTAAAACAGTTTGCTCGCACAGGACTCTTTTTGCCCACTGGGATAGTGTTGCTGCAACAAGACAATACTTGGTTCTACAATCTGTGCTTTGCTCAATGACTGATGTAGCTTAATCTCAAACAGTAACCCTACTTTGGTCACAAACTGAAACAGATTTGGTTAACACCGTAACCCTACTTTGCCCAAACTGGGATAGCTATTGCTCAAACAATAACCCTACTTGGCTCAAAAAATTGAAATAGCTTTGGTCAAACAGTAACATATGTTGGTCAACAAATTGAAATAAATTTGGTTAACACTGTAACACTATTAGTCTAACACTCTAGTCCATGTACCAGCAATAGATAGCCTAGAGAAACAACGGGCAAAGGCAAAACGGGAGAGCCCTGCTAACAGTGGCCAAAGCCTGAACCAGAGAGCTCAGAAAACAGCGGGAAAATCCAGAGACGGAGAGCCCATGCAGAACAGCGAGCTGCGGGAAATTCCACAGCCGGAGAGCCCATGCAGGACAACGAGCTGCGGGCAACTACAGAGCCGGAGAGCCCATGCAGGACAGCGAGCTGCGGGCAAAGCCAGAGACGGAGAGCCCATGCAGGACAGCGAGCTACGGGCAAAGCCAGAGCCGGAGAGCCCATGTAGGACAGCGACCTGCGGGCAAAGCCAGAGCCGGAGAGCCCATTTAGGACAGCGAGCTGCGGGCAAAGCCAGAGTCGCAGAGCCCAGATACCTAACAGTGGGCATTGAGATTTCTTGCCGATCTATAGCCGATGGTTACTAGTGATTAGTGAATGGCTGAAGGTAAGGATGTTCTGTTGAAACGGGTGCTATTTAAAATGCAAGTAGGTAATAGTTTTCTCTATAACTGTAGGTAGTATATAATTTCACGCCACTATGACGGAATTTGCCCCTTTTAGGGGCCTACTTGTTTTAATTGAATTGTCTGTCTGGGTGCAATTTTCTAGCTAAAATTGAATTTGTTGGTGAATGCACGTAATCACTTGACAGTAGGGCAAAAAAGTTAGACCATTTCCATTAAAGTTAAAGTTACAGTTAAAGTAAGCCCACAATCAATTACTTTTATATAACTTTTTTAAATAACTTTAATGTTAAAGTAAGGGTGATTTAATTTAAGTAAAGTTACAGTTAAAGTAAAACCTCTAACTTTTTTGTGGTTAAAGCTAAAGTTAAAGTATAACCCATAACTTTTTTAATTTTAGTTAAAGTTAAAGTTTAATTTTTTTACCCTACTTGACAGTGACTGAGTCTTAAGTCGATTGGTTCAATGTTTAAAAAAATAGAACAATTTTTATATATAATAGTGGTTCGTCAAAACTGATTTGGGCGCTCAATTTGGGCGCTTTCCCTATTTTGCGGTATCAAAACAACAGTAGCGGACAGTTGCAGTTATGACAGTTGTAACAAATGTGACAGTTGTGACAATTATGACATACGTGACAGTTGTGATACTTGTCACAGACGTGAAAGATGTAACAGTTGTGACATTTGTGAGAATTGTGATGTTTCTGACAAGAAGAAACTGGAAACAAGTAGAAATTTGCATGAAAGAAACCGAAATCAGATGTTTCGTTTCTCCAAGTGGTGCAACTATTTTCTGTCAAATTTCAGTTACATCGAAGTCAAACCTTAGGTTTAAATCCGACAGCCACTCGCAACCAGGGTTGTTAAGGCACAGGTTAGACCTAACCTTAGTCTTACGCTTAGGCTTAGGGCATCAGAAAATTGCTTGACAGCTTTTGCCTTGGCATGCAAACCATTTCAGGTTTCGGCATACGGCACTTCAGGCTTAGGCTGTCACAAGTCATGATGAGAAATCTGTCACAACTGTTACAACTGTCCTCCCTTAATTGTCACACAACTGGCACAACTGTCGGTACTGTCGCAACAGTCACAACTGTCATAATTGTCACAATTGTCACAATTGTCATAATTGTCACAATTGTCACAACTGTCATAATTGTCACAATTGTCACAACTGTCATAATTGTCACAATTGTCACAACTGTCATAATTGTCACTACTGCACAGCTATCACGTTGGTCACAACTGTCACATCTGTCACAACTGTCATAATTGTCATCCCCTAATCGTCACAACTGGCACAACTGTCACAACTGTCATAATTGTCACAATTGTCACAACTGTCATAATTGTCACAATTGTCACAACTGTCATAATTGTCACTACTGCACAGCTATCACGTTGGTCACAACTGTCACATCTGTCACAACTGTCATAATTGTCATCCCCTAATCGTCACAACTGGCACAACTGTCACAACTGTCATAATTGTCACAATTGTCACAACTGTCATAATTGTCACAATTGTCACAACTGTCATAATTGTCACAACTGCACAGCTGTCACGTTGGTCACAACTGTCACATCTGTCACAACTGTCACTGTTACGTTGTACTTTTTACGATCATTTTAAGGTACCCCTATCGTTAATGTCTAATCAATGCACTGTCACTTACTCATTAATGGTGCAACGCAAATAATGGCGTCGTAAACAGTGCAAAAGGGATAGTCTAGAAAATGCATACACACACATAATAACTAATTATAGTTCATTCATAAATATAATAATAGTTATGTATGTGAAACACAATATGGGTCAGATGTTTTAATGATATACTTATGTCGCGAAAGCGAGTTATCAAAATAAAAAGTACAAAAGGTTAAGAATTGAGACTCGAACTTAGTTACTTTATATATGTGTAATAAAAGCTCATCATATGTTGTTTTTTTAATTGTCAATCGAAAACAACTTATTTTTACAGTCATTCAAGTAAAACTTATGAATAGTATCGCTACGCACAAAATATGGCAAATATGGCACAGGAAAAATATATTTTGGCAGGTCTAATATAATGCGACTGCCTATCTAAGATTTTGAATAAAACCTTGACAGTGAATTATTAATGTTTACTTAACTCCAGCTGTTACCTAATAAAATGAGCACCACAAGCTAAAATAGCACTGCAATTAGTGAAAATGTAACTTTTGTTTTCTGTTTCCTAACTTGGAGCCATGTTTAATTTTCTCAAGGGTAAAATTAGGCTATCTTTACCGACTGAAAAAAGATAAAGTTATTTCGTTAATTAAAGTAAATCAAAGTTATAAACTGTACTAAACATAACGACGATTAATAAAAATATCGATTTGCTAAAAAACTGCTGATTAACCTGACATTTAAGGTTTTGCTCATAGGTTGCAAAAAGAGAGCTTTTTACTTTGAAATTGTACGTTCACTGAGAAACTAGTGAAATGCCATACGGTGTCAAATAAATACTGTCAGACACTAGACTACCAATATCTACCAATATTTTGAACCAATCACCATTTGTGAGCCAGACATCACACAATAGAGACATAAAAGTTCAAAAAATCAAGCCAGATATCAGATTGGCCAGCTTGTGAAGTACATGTAAGGGTTTGACGCACCTTTTTTTGCCACAAATAAGAAAAATAAAAAATAAAGGTATATTTTTCTTTTGATTTTAAAATAAGTGTCTAAAATTTTCACAATTTATCATTATTGCTGTGAGTACTTCACAGTTTACGCACAGTTTCACAGTTCAAGCAGGTACTACTCCACAACCACTCAAGCAATTTGCACTAAACTTTGTGTGCATAAATTAGAGAATATGTGCTTTTAGTCTGTGTAAAAATCTAACCAAAAAGTTTTTAATTGTGACGAAATTATTGAATGTGAATAGGTTTGACGAAATTATTGAATGTGAATAGGTTTTTAAAACGTCATTTTTCCGACTTTGCGACTTCACTGCTAACTGTATGCTGCATCAATTTTGCTGGCAAAAGTATTTTAAAAAATATATTTACTTAATTTACTTAAAACATATTTTCAGAATACATAAAGAACAATGACCTATGTTTCACTGAAATAGTTTTATAGTCGCGCAAAATCGACTGCTTTCGCGACACTACCGCCTTAAGAAAACAGCCAAAAAAATATAGGTCGAAATCGTTTGAGAGCGCCACCTTAAGCCCTCAGTATCTGGACTTCGTTTACTCACGACTAGATCGAGTCGGAATGACCTCTTCGTGGTCGATGTACAAAGGGCCTGGCTCACAAAGGCAGTGGGTGGAAATGTGTTTTCTGGTAGCCCTATTCATACAAGCCCGGGATGTCGATCGCCGCAGTTTCAGCGATATTTCCTTACATTCTTCCGTTTGCTTTAGTTTCGCCTGCAGCAAAGCAACAAAGTTTTAACTTGATTTTTTGTTGAAAAGTGTAGCGTTTTTTTTATTCTTGTTAGTTAAGTTGTTAAGTTAGGCAAAAACCAGTGCTGCAGAATGTTAAGCATCCCGCTGCAATCAACCACTAGAGTATGAAATTACGCTTTGATTTGACCCAATTGACTGATACGAACAGCTATAAGAATTGCCTGACTTGTTACGTTTTTCGTAGATTTTGTTAAACCATGGTTTTAGCGCAATTGAATTTTGAAACCTGCAGCACAGCAGGGCCCCGTTTCAATAAACTCACAGGCTCACAATTGTAAATCAGGTGATTCGTAATGAATACACGTATAATTTCATTACGAATCACCTGATTTTGCAGCCAAATTTGTTACAATTGTGCGCCTGTGAGTTTATTGAAACAGGCCCCAGGTCTCTGTTTTGTTGAAAATTCAGCTGAGCTAAAATCGTAGTTTAAGAAAATCGACGAAATTCGTAACGAACCAGGTGATATTTCGTAATGAAATTATGCGCAAATCAAATAAAAACGTACGTAAAACCATGGTTTAGTAAAACCACCTTTGTGAAATCCACCCTTAGTTTTTTAGGATGCTGATTATTCCATCACATACTGCTGAAAAAAATTGCGGCATCGAAAATGCAAAACATTATGTTATTAACAGTATCATTGATTGATTCCGTCAAGGCATGGAATTTGAAAAAAAAATTAAAAATGACAAAAAATAGCTGAATTTCATCTTTCCAAGGATTTGCACTTTTATGCAATTTACACCGAGGAGCAAGTGTGTCTAATTTGAAGGTCACATGCTTTTGTGTTGACTGATTCTAGTTGCTTCAGTTAATCTAATCCAGTTAATCTGAAATTGTGAACAGAACCTACGAAAAACTGACTGCACGAACAACATTAATACCAGTAGCTATATTGCATATATTTTGCACCCAACGTAATAGAAAAACAGCCCATTAGATTGTATGACAAAGCCACATTATCAATAAAAAAATATAGCAATAAGCTTCTCAAATGCAAAGTTTAACTGCATAACCGGCATTTATTATGGGTTAAGTATAGAAGCAAATGCTATAACTTTGCACAGCATTCACCAATTTTTGTAATTGACGATTTAATTCTATATATGGCATATCCGGCACCTTTTATATGATAAAGATAGAAAAAAAAAAAAAAGAGGCGAGAGGGAACTAAAATAGCCTGACCAAATTTTATAATTTATAGCTCAAATGAAAATACTTCTGTGCTTTTAAATGTCACCAAATTATGCATCTGTGTGTACTGTAACTTAACATAGCCTTGCCATTACCAAATTTTATTATTTATAGCTCAAATAAAAGGTGCCGCTTTCTCTAACTATCATAGCCTTGACCACATTTTATGATTTATAGCTCAAACGAAAGAACTTTAACTGACACCAAAATTATACAATTTCAGTATGTAGAATAAAAGTTACAGCATCCGGCACCTTTTGCAAATTTTCTCCTATGTTTAGCGCATAAAAGGTGCCTGTTATGCCATATATATGGCATATCCGGCACCTTTTATATGATAAAGATAGGGAAGAAAATGCAAAAGGTGCCGCGTGCTGTAACTTAGCATAGCCGTGACCAAATTTTATGATTTATAGCTAAAACGAAAAAACTTTAAATGACACCAAAATTATGCAATTTCAGTGTGTACAATAAAAGTTACAACATCCGGCACCTTTTGCAAGTTTGCTAATATGTTTAACACATAAAAGGTTGCCTTTTACACCTTTTATGTGTTAAACATTAGAGCAATTTTGCGAAAGGTGCCGGATTCTTTAGTTTTTATTGTACACATTAAAATTGCATAATTGTAAAGTCATTTAAAAGATCTCATGATGTTCTTTCCTTTGAGCTATAAATAACAAAACTTGGTGAAGGCTATGCTACGTTACATCACGCCGCCTTTTGTATTTTCTTCCCTATCTTTATCATATAAAAGGTGCCGGATATGCCATACATATGGCATAACCGGCACCTTTTATGTACTAAACATAAGAGAAAATTTGCAAAAGGTGCCGGATGCTGTAACTTTTATTGTACACACTGAAATTGCATAACTTTGGTGTCATTTAAAAGCTGTCATGTAGTTCTTTCATTCAAGCTATAATACACAAAATTTGGTCAAGGCTGTGGTAAGTTACAGCACCTGGCACCTTTTGCATTTTCTTCCCTATTTTTATCATATAAAAAGTGCCAGGTATGCCATATATATCATCAAATTGGTGAATGCTGTGCAAAGTTATAGCATTTGCTCCTATACTTAAACCATAATAAGTGTTAACCATAACCATAACCACTTATTGCATTTGCAACTGTCGTAATGTTGATGCTGAACCCAAATCAGCAAAAACTCACTTGCTGTGGCTGAATCGATATCTGAGAAACCGATCCTAATTCCACGACCCCTGCTTCTTGACGAAAGTCGATCATTTCGTTTTTATTAAGCAAATAAAATATAAAAAAAAAAAAAAAACCACAGAAAAGAAATAATAAAAAAACAAAAAAAAAAAAATAAAATTATTTATAAGAAAAAATTTTGAAAAAAAAAAAATTAAGAAACACGGCACATGGGCAACCTTGTAATCGAAAAATTTATAGAGAGGCTAGAAGAGGGAGGGGGGCGGATTGTTTTTTTTTGGGGGAAAAAAATTCAATTAAAAAAGTAAAACCGGCTATAATTTTTGTGAGCAATGATTTTATACATTTTTTTAGACATTAACTGCTGAGTTGATCCAGCAAAAAAGACTAGTGCTGAGTGCGGATTGCAAAACCATAAAAAATTATGCAAATATTATATATATATATATATATATATATATATATATATATATATATATATATATATATATATATATATATATATATATATATATATATATATATATATATCGAATAGAATACAAATACAATTGATAAAAAATTCAACATGACAAAAATAGTGAGGGTGGGCCATGCTGTCAAATACTTTTGCACAAAGAATGCTATAAAATAAAAAAATGAATGAAAACGACGTACTTGTATGGATTCTGTGAAGAACGGTCCAGGTGCTACATCATAAAGAGCAGCGTTCAACAGCAAGTCTAACTCCGCCATTTCTAAAACAAGTGAACACAAGATGAGGTTCAAGTTCAGAAATATTGTCTAAACAGATGGTTCTAATCTTATGATCTTAAGCTACTATAAAGCCCGCGCACAAAATGTCTTTAACGACAAGGGATCAGCAACAAGCGCAACTTTATTTATTAGATTTATTAGTATTTATTATTATTCGATTTTATTTAGCCGATTTATTCTCGCATAATGTGATATGTTAGCCTGTTTTATAAAACTGGATGCAAAAGAGTATGCAACTAACAGTACTCTTGTCTCCAGACAACATATGAGTCCAAGTACAAGTACAAGTACATGAGTACAAGTATAAGTACAAGTGCAAGTACTAGTACGTGAGTATAAGTACAAGTGCAAGTACAAGCACAAGTACGTCAGTATAGGTACAAGTACAAGTGCAAGTACAAGTGCAAGTGCAAGTGCAAGTACAAGTGCAAGTACAAGTGCAAGAACAAGCACAAGTACGTGAGTATAGGTACAAGTAAGAGTGCAAGTACAAGTGCAAGTACAAGTGCAAGTACAAGTGCAAGTACAAGTTCATTAGTATAAGTACATGTACAAGTTCCAGTACTAGTACATTAGTATAAGTACAAGTACAAGTGCAAGTACAAGTAGATGAGTATAAGTACAAGTGTACATGAATTTAAGCACGAGTACAAGTACAAGTGCAAGTACAAGTACATGAGTATAGTACATGAATATAAGTACAAATAAACGTCCAAGTAAATGTAGAACGTAAATGTAGTATAGACTACATTTACGTTACGCCCTAATAAGAAATGAGTGATCAATCATGACTAATAAATTAATGACAGTATTGAGTCTAAATACAGTTGTCGATGAACCTCACCAGTTTTTCTGACTGTGTCATTGACATTGATTTCATAACAAAATCCCAAAGGTGTGAATGTCAATTTGGGTTTGATTTCACATTTTTCATTTTTCCAGCTACAGCTAAAAATATTAAAAAAAACATAAATCACAGTCTGTTTCTTCTACGCTTGCAAACGACAAGCGGCATTTTTCGTTTGGATGTAAAAAACAAATGAAATTTACAAATGAAAACTTCTGTCTGGACTCAGTTTATGCTCCGTTCGAAGTCTAGTCAGCTAAAAACAACTGAACAGGGTGATTGGGATGGTCGTTTTGCAGCCGTAGAATTTTTGATCTGGGTTTTCTCACGGATATTGGTTTTGAGTGTTGTTATACTTTGGTGATTTTTGGCCCTTGCTGTTTAGCGGTTTCATTTTCGTTTTAGATCCTGATTAAACTTTAGTATACAAGCTTGGCTTTGTGTTTGCTTGGTTTTTGTGGTTTGGATCATTGTGAACTTTGTTCGTTCTACGTTGCCATTTTGTACTCTGCGTGGACTTACTGTACTGTTTAAATCCATATCGTCTTGTCTCACTTAACTCTTACTTCGTGTGCCTAATGAATTATTACCATACGATTTGTGTTCCTGTGACAGCACTCCTCCCATAAGGAAGGGAAAGTCGCCTCAACTATAATACGGAGATTACGGAAATAATAGAAAATAAGGCCACAATTCCATCCAGCCCACCTAGTTTTTGGACTTTCCCCACACTGATCGATAAGTTATAAAAATAGCGCAAATAGCAAGCGATAGCACGTTAGTCAAGTAAATCCATATTTCACCTGTCAGCATAATTATGTTAGCGCCAACTCACTATTGTATCAGCGTTTCGGGCCGTATGTGAACTTGTCGCAATAATTCCAAACCACGCTCCATGCCTTGAAACAACTTCTTGTGCTTTTCTAAGTCGTGCTCGTCTGCAAGTTCAGGGCCGTCAAAGATATCTCGTAAAGCTTGATGAAGCTCTGGGTTTTTTGCTAAATAGGATTGCCTAAAAATATATAATTTTTTTGGAATTTATACAAATATATACTTTGCGGTTGCTTTATTACACACATTTATGTTTATCGTGGAAACCGTTCGTCGTTGAAAATTTTGATTTGATCAAACCAGTTCCACGGCAAACATTTTCAACGACAAACATTTTGCTTCAATAAATCGGGCCCAGGAGTTTGTATAAAATACATTAGTGAATAATATAGCTAAGTCATTATTTAATCATAAGAAAAAGACAGGAAACATAAGCTTTGCGTTTTGTTGAAGATAAAGAAAAAGAAATTTATATATTTTTCCTGCACAAAAATATTAAAGGAAACTGAAAGAAATTTTGGATAGGAAATTAATTTGAATCTTCGCATAGATGCCATACGCTAAAAAGCTGCAAAGACTAGAAGCAGAAGGTAACGCTTCCAAAATATTGTTTTTCGTCACTTTTTGCTAACGCCTTGGTTTGTATCACCAAGAAAGTTTTTGAACTCAAAATCACTGACTTGTGACGCCGTTACCAACTTTTCTGTTAAACTCTGGTGCATACGGCAGTTCGTTACGGGATCCAGCCAATACTGCGTCTCTTTGAAGGTTCTACCAAGATTCATTAAAGGAAAAACGGATAAGTAAAATTTTGGGTCCAAAACCTCAAAAATGAGCAATTCGATGCAGAATTTACTAAAAATTGCTGCCATATTGGCGATTCAGTTTACGCTGGTTAAACTTGAAACAAATTGAATCTAACCCAGTCATGGTGAAAGTACACATTCTATTAGAAGATATTGTAACTTGTAGTTGTTTGATTTCCTTATAAAGTTGTATAACTTTTTATTAGGCGCACAAAACCATTGATGGTAGCCTAACTCACATGACGGGCATGGTTCGACAAACAGTGACGACCGGAAAGGTGACTTGGTCCTGATACTCTTGCCTTCTGACCATTCGGTGTGGGTTGAGAGCAAATCCTTGGTACAGCACGTACATGTGGTAGATGGTCATCACCATAAAAAATACCATGACCACTGTCCATATACATGGCCTGCAAAATTATTAAAAAATTGATGCTTTACAATTTCCAACATGAGATGCTCATGCTTTATGACTGTATCTATTAATGCTGGGGAGCATAGCTACATGTATACGGGGTTTCGGTCTAAGGGAGACCTGTTCCGGATTTTTTAAAATTTTAAAAGGGCTTGTTCCGAATTGACAAAAACGCTAAAATTTTTGCAAAAAATGAAATGTGGCGGAGCAATGGGACTCCTACAAGAGGCATTTGGCTAGATCGCTGTAGCACGAGCCAGTATATATGCGGGTCTCTCTGTTAAATATGGGATTCTCCGTTTGTCACAAACTCGTTTTCGTGTTCCTCGTTCACTTAAATTGTACTCTTGAGCTGTACTACTGACTGTTAACATTTTGTAAGAATTGAAACTTTGTAAGACTTTTAAGACAAAATAAAAAGCAAAGGTTTTTTTACAAGTATTAATACATTTTTATAACTTTTACGTCGGTTCAAATCGTATGCAATTTTAAGCAGATAAAACATTTTTTGCAAACAGGCAGCAAATTTTATGCAAATTTTCTTGAATTTTAATCTAGGGCCACATCAGCAGTGCAGTCTTCAGCAGCAGTTGTAATTTTCAGTGGAAAATATAATCGGTAAAATAAAATAGACATCAGCTCGAAGAAATCGCTTCAAAATAAGTTTATACTGTCGCAGACTTTTATTTCTTAACCTTCGGAAAGGTAATCTACTTGGCCAAGATCGAGATACCTGCCCTTCCAGTGTTATCAAAACTTTGACCTATCAGAAGTGAACATAATCAGATGTAAATGAAACACAAAATACCTGAGTGGATAGGGTTGGTAAACGGGCAGACAGTATTTGAACCCGCAGATGGAGGTGTCCTCGCAAAATTCATATAGCATTTGCCGGCTCCGGTGGCAAAACTTTATTACCGTATTTCGCAGCGTCATTGTTGTGTTTGCAGTGTCAAATTATTAAGTTTCTTAAACCATCTTTAAATTCTGTAGTTGCATCGTAGTGAACATCCCACTGTACTAGCTTCTCTTAGCAGCAGTTTAAATCACAGTGCACGGAGTTGTTAAAAGTTCGCAATGCCGAAAATTTTCAAATCAGGACTTTTTGTTTTAAAAACAGGGCTCAATGTTTATAATTAACTTGGAATATGTTTGTTTCAATAAGTAAATGATGTTGTTTGGCAATGTAAAAGTCATATTTATGTTGAAGAAAACAGATACCCCAGTTTAGAAAGACAGAAAGAATTGTAGGGATATGAAATTCACCCTTAACCTTAATCCAAAGGTGTTTAGTTAACTAGCACATTCTTCACCTAACAGATGGTTTTTGCAGGCTAGTTGAAGTGCCGATCTCAAGTGAGAAAAAGTGACTTTGAATTTTCGAAACCAACTCGGAAGACGGTTCGGGGATAAGGCTGTCCTGAGGACCTTGATTCTCTCCATCCTATGTCACTGTGAACAAGATAGACCCCCGAGAGTACTCGAAGAGATTTACGACAGCTTATCATTATTTTATAATTTTTTCAGTAATTTAGAAGTATGAAACTACCTAGTTATGTTTTTAAAAACAACTGCGTCAAATCAGACCAAATGGTTACGTCTAAAATAAAAACATGCTTTAATAACTTTACTTTTTTATTGATAACTTATATAGCTACCTACTTCTAGCGATAAAATTTTACAATTTTATTGTTAAAATACATGGCAAATCAACGATTAGCAACTCTTCAAATGCGTTGTGCAAGTACACAGGACAACATGCATAAAACGGCACAAACATATTCAGTGAGACCCCCTGTCACGAATATAAGCGTTCCCCTTAGAAGTTTTCTCCCGGACAATTTTATTCAGTTATATAATAGTGTCCGGGGGGGACAAATTTTAGGTAGCACACTTTCATCCGTGACACCCCAATTGTTACCTGTATATTTTTAGAAACGGTGAACTTTTACCAAATTTACAAAACGCTTTTGATGGTTTCTTTAAAGTTAGAAGATCTGAATTTGTCTTTAAATCTTGTCTTAAAATACAATCTTGTTAGTATATTTTCTACAGTAAAACACAATTAATGTTACAGTTACTGACCAAAATTTCTTTTAGCAGTTTCGGGATCTATTCAACTTGAACATCAACAAGTCTTTTTTTTATAAAAAAACTTTTTTCAAAACTTGAGTCAATTTTAAGTAATTTTGGTCAACTGTTTGTCTACTTTTTCACGTCAGTTTGACACAACAAGTTCTGGAAATCAGTTTCTTAAAAGCACATCGAAAATCTGGCGAGAAAATGGTATAAATAATTGGATTCATGAGAGAATTCACATAACCCAGCCACATAGTGACGCTGTCAAGGAGGGGACTCCAGGGAGGACATAGCGGTCTCAGTAGGGCTAGAATAAAAAAGGGCAACCAGCATAGAATAAACGTTCCCGTTACAACGGCTAGAGTCGTCATGGCTTTCCGTTCCCGTTTCAGTTCGAGGGTCAGTTTTTTGCGTTTCTGTTTCCGATGATGTTTTGAGCCGAGTTTGCTGGGGTCTGACTCGCTTTTGGGCATAGAAGTATCGTCTAGAGTGGCGAAACTGCTGCTAGTCGACATTAGACCGTTACAGTTGACCGACAGTCTTCGTGGAGACTCCGTTCCGTTCGTTCCCGTTACTTGGTCGTCCATAGAGTAAGACTGGGTCGGCACTATGTAGTCCGGGGTCAAATCCTCACCCCCGCAACGAATGACCCTCATGAATTTACTGGCGCCCCGGGCGGGAGGTCTACTTCGACGAATTCGCTTACGAGCGGCTTTGTAGATTTTCCAGTACAAAACCAAAACCATCACTAAGGGGCCGTAAAACGCCGCAGCGGTGGAAAAAATCTGATATCCTAGTTCTTGCGATATCAAGCATTTTTGCTCGCGAATTCGCAGGCTAAATTTGTCATCCTTCCAGCCGAAAATTGGCGCCACCGAAACCACAAGGGCTAGCACCCAGACCACCAAAATCATCAATCCGATTCGCTTAGGAGTGCGTTTTTGGGAATAAACGACGTCCGTTATCGACCAATATCGATCAAGCGCAATCGCTACTAAATGAAGAATCGATGCTGTGCAACAAAGAACGTCTAGGGAAATCCAGAGGTCACAGGCTAGCTCCCCCAAAGTCCACCGCTGACCCAAAACTTCGTACATTGCGGCGGGGGGCATTACAGCCAACCCTACCATCACATCTGCTACTGCTAAGGACAAAATCAAATAGTACTGAGGTCGTTTTAAATCTCGTTCGAGCAAAATGGCGAAAATTACGAGCAAATTGCCCAAAATATTGGCTAAAATGGTCAATGCAAGAATTAGCGAAATTACAGTCACGCTAGCTAGGCTATAAGGCCCGCTAACGTGTGAAGATAGCATGCCTCGCATATTAAGTAGAGATAAGTTAATGAATTGGTGGGTTTGATTACAGTAACTCAGATTTTTGTAATAATAGAAACTATTATTACAGTCCAAAAAGTCGGTTAAATTGGACGGCCATTGGTAATCTTCCGATGTCGGAAATTCCGTCGAATTCATGATTGATCACAAAATCGATTCTGAGATTGAGCTGAAACAAAAATATTACAATTAATTCATTTGAAAATCAGTAAAATTGCATGCAGATCGGCGTACAGTATATTTGGTGGCGTGATTACTTCGTAATTTTGCCGGCTGACCGGACATACGGTTGTAAGTATGAATCGACTCGAAGGACTAGAAAATTAAGAAAACGGTGGCGGGAAATTTGTATTTTGCAGGCTGAACTCACATCTGACAATGAGTGAATATTTAATTCTCAGTTGACTTTAACGTTGAAAACATTTCGTGTTAATTCATGTGATTGTTTTTGGCAATTGCGCAAAAACTGATAGTTGTGCAATTAGCAGAAAATTATAAAAAATATGCAACTATTCAAATGAATGTGTATGTAACTACAAAATGTATATTTCGAAAAGTGTTTGTATTTATAAGAATTATTTTTTACGTCCATTTTCACCCGATTTGTTAGTAAACTGTGATCAATCTGTTACAGTTTTACTATTTTTAAAAAAACATACTACGTTCCTTTGCTACTTGAAAGTCACTTACTTCCTTGACTCACTAGAATCTCTTTACAATACTGTCGAGTGGTCAAGAATTTCTATTCAAAATCAGCGCTATCGGGCAAATCCTACGAAAAAATTACTGGCTTAAAAAATATACTGGATCACGTTTAAAAGTAGAAATAGATAGTTACTAGCAAAATGAAAATCAAAGAGACCATTGGTTCATCCTGGATTCGAATCGGGGACCAATCCCACCGTAACCTAGTATCCTCGCACCGAACCAACGCGTTATTTTCATCTTCATCGATTCGAAATATGAATTAGTATATAAATGTATACGCGATCCAAAAAAGTAGGATAAAAACACATGACAAACAGCTGTTTTTGACAAAATCACCAATTTCCCAAAAAACAAAGTTGTCCATCAAACTAGACTGAAACACCTTGAATTCAAGATACGCTAGAAGGCGGTAGTCTTATGGGAAATAGAGACACGCCTCAGAGTTACAGATTTTCCGGCTAGCAACGAGCCTCAGTATTTCAATTCAATTTTTAGAAGCTTCAAAAAATGGCACACGCAATTTGGGACACAGCGACTTCGCTTCTAAATAAATGTATTAGAGCAAAGGGCTATGTTTTTAATTAACTTTTAGCAGCCGACAAACTTCAGACAGGACTAAGTCATATTATTAGAGCCGCAGAAATATTCTTAGACTTTTTTTGAGAAACTGAAGAGGCAGGCTTTGCCAAAAAGAAGAGTTATAGATAGTTTTAGTTAGTTTAGTTTAGTTTTAGTTATAGATAGTGACCACTTTTGATTAAAATTAACTTAGGTGCCGATTTCTAGTATAGATTAAACTGATTAGATTTATAACTTAATGCTTCATATTTACTAATCAATTGTTCAATAACTCAACTCATTGTGT
>JASANF010010591.1:0-16005 GCA_030248245.1 Trissonchulus sp. WLG1_4
GGGAGTTGGACAACACAATACCCTGAGCGTCGCGGATTTAAGGTGATACCCCCCACATTCGACATTTGCGTGTGATCGAGAGGCCATATGAGAAAATAAATTTACATGTCCTAACGTTTATGTATGGTATGTAATAGAATTTGGCGGAGCAGATTTAAGTTTTTAAGTAACACAGCACGAGACAAACTTTGACCCTAGAATCTATTTGATATTAGAACCAATCAAAAACAGAACCAACTGAATTCGAACCGAAAAAATGTAAAAGATCTATTTTCCGATCAGACCCAAGTAATGTGGCGATATTGGTGGTTTATCTCTAAAAAGCATATATATAATTGTCTAGATAAGCAATGGCAATAGTCAAATATACTATTAATTTCTGTTTCAGCTCAAAACGTCGTGGGGATCTGAGTGTCGACAACGAGCCCTTCGCCACCATCGTGTCAGCGCCCGGAGCCACGGAGTTGAACACTGACGGACGTTTGTGGATAGGTCAGACGCCAAGCTAACCGTTTTTGAAGAGACATTTTATTTTCAGAATATTTTTGTTTGTAACTTAATTTTCAATGTATATATGCTAATTGAATATGGCAAGAGAAATCTGTCTAAATTGTCTACTTGTCTAAACATTTACCAGTCCTAACGTATTAGCGTATCGTGACTAAGTTATTTAAAAATTTCTCGCAAAAACTAGTACAAAAATTACATAGTAAAAACACCATTCAAAAACGTCTGGATTGAACGGACTTAATTTTTGGCGCGCTGTGTCAGACTAAACGGACTTAACTATGCCCTCTAATTTTAAGCTTGCATGTTAAATCCATTTTGTCTGGTGGTCGTTTAGGAATGGATTTGGATTAAAATTGAGCAGCTGACTTATTTTAACTCATTTAGTCAGTTTAACACGATTTGGTATTTATAAATCACGGACTAAAATAGGTAAGACCTTTACGCTTAATCCGATATAAAGGAATGGGCCCTGAGAGAATGTCCTTGATTTCAGGTGGACGTCTGCAGCTTCCCATGGGTCTTCCTTCCAGTTATTACGTTGGCTTCAAAGGATGCATTAAGGAGGTGCAAATTGACGGACAGGATTTGGATCTGGTTCAGCATCGATCTCAAAAGCTGCCTCAAATTTTGCAATATTGCTCAGGAAGAAACTTCAGTAAAAAATAAAGAATGAATGAACTAAATACAAGACTTGGCGTTTTTTATTGCACCGGGGCATTATTTTTTTCAGCTAAGCGCACATAAGGAGGGTCAGTTGTTACGTATTATCTCTTGGTAAAACTTCAACAAAAAACTAAATTGTTTCAGTTTTAGTGCACCTTGCCGTTATAAGTACTCGTCGTCCATTTTTGCTTGTTGTACGTCACAGCATGACCCTGTATACACACTTTCACTAGGAAAAGCACAGGTTGCAAGCCGCAATGTTGAGCATTATCACTGTGGACTACTTTGTCAACCGTGCATTGAGCAGTATTGGATTAAACTTATTATGTATATGCCATTATTTATCATGAATGTCGTAGTTCATTCTAATATTATCTTTTGGCAAAGTCTCAAAGTGCACAGTTCGTACTCGTCTTTGTGCTTCTGTCCGTTAGCAATCTTCAAAATTGTCTTGTCAAATGATAATAATTACAATTGTTTAGCATGAACAAACATTGGTGCAACTCAAGACTAGGTAAAGTATATGTAAAAAGTAGCTGTAATCATTTGGTCAGTTTTTCACAGCAGCAGTCTAAATTAGTTCTTGTCCCTGTCCTTGTGTCCTAGAAAACAAGTATGAAGTATGAACTTATTAAGATGTACCGCTTCTGTTTTAGGATTTGTTACTATTTTTAAGCTTGTTGTTTGTATTCGTTTGTTAATGCTGTGGTCAGAAATCAGTTATTCAGTTCGTAATTATTTTTTACTGCCATGTGTTATTTTTTTTGTCTGCAATGATTATTATATAATTATTATATCCTATATTACAATGTGCAATTCACTTCGGTATGTTTATTGTATACTATTAGCAGTTTTGCCGGCAGATTTTTTAAAGTTTTCAAAGTTAGCTTAAAGCTGATAAGTTTTATATACAGTCTCAAAATGTTTCATGTTAGTTATTGTTATTGTTAAAGTGCATGACGTCTTATAATAAGTATTCTGTATTTTTTTGGCTTCTTGAGAACTGGTTGGTCAGTCTGGTCGTGTAATAAACATACTATTTCTGAGTTTCGCTTGTGAACTAATGAAGGAAATTCATCCTTTGTCCAAACCAAAAATCTGTGAAATGGTCACTATTCTTACGGGAAGTGTACGTCTAGGAATAAGGTTCAAGAAGTCGTTATTTCTTAAAGCTTCTAAATTCCAAATTGCTTGAATAGTCTATTTAAATAATTCGAATTGTCTTTATAGTTCGTGGTTTAGGCTGCATTGCACTCACAGCGTGAATTACCAAGACGGGACTTCAGACATACTTAATGGCATATCTTTTTTTATTAAAATACAACAGGTTATTTGACTAATCAGGCATAATTGATATTAAAACAATAATGATCTTTTGCAACCAAAGTGGTTCTTTGACACAACTCCTTTGTCCAATACAAACGTAGAGACTAAAGAGTTTGAACGCAAAAACTATGAGTGAATTTTACAAAAGTGGTTTTACGAAACCTGAACGCAAAAGCTATGAGTGAATTTTACAAAAGTGGTTTTACGAAACCATTGGTTTTAAGTAGCTACGGTTTGCATGATTTGCGCATAATGTTGCTGCGAAAGATTGCCTGATTCGTTACGAATTTCGTCGATTTTTTAACCGTGGTTTTAGCTCAGTTGAAATTTCAGCAGAATAGAGAATCATGGAAAACGTACGTGAAACCAGTGGTTTAGTAAAACCAACTTTGTGAAATCCATCCTATATGTTCTAATCGCAGAACACATCGATAAAGTTTTCAGTCGTGTTCAATTCCTATAATGAAGGGTAATACATACAACCTAAGGCCCGGTTCACACAGACTTACTTTTTACTTTTTACTTTATACTTTTTACTTTTTACTTTTTATTTTTTACTTTTTATTTTTGCTAAGGTTTCAAACAGGCCCATCTTTTACTCAAGGAAGGTCGGATTCAGTTGGCCGGGTTTGGGGCAAAATAAACAAAAAAAAAAAAACCAAAAAAAAAAAAAAAAACCAGTAGACCGAGAGGTACTGCTAGATTACTGAAATGTAAAAAAAAAAAAAAAAAAAAAAAAAAAATATCACTTTTCCCTTTCTACAAAAAAAAAAAAAAAAAAAAAACAACCAATATAAACCACAAAAATCTACTCCTAAACCAAAAAAAAAAAAAAAAAAATACGTCTGTGTGAACCGGACCTAACGATGCAACTAACTTTATGCCCAAGTTTCGATCTCTCTTAAAGCCAGTTTAGTTGCAAATGATCTCTCAGATTGTCAGAACTACAAACAGTCAATCAGGCCATCTCGTTTTGGTTTCTCCAGATCGTCTGGCGTGGTGCGGTCGATGATCAGCGCCCCATCGCTTCTGGAGTAACACATGACTACCATCTGTTTGGTGACCTGTTTATAGCAACCGGGGTTGATTTTGGTAGTCTGTGTGACGTTACCAGTCTTCTCCTTATAGACGCACTGGGTAAGCACCTGGCGGGCCCCGCCCCCTTCCAGCTGTTCACACCGGGTCATGAACATGAAGGGTGGCGTGCCGATCGACCAAGACTGGCCGAATCGTTTCTCCGTTTTCACTTCACCGGTTGTAAAGTCCGTTTCCAGACACCCAATAAGACCGTGCACCAGGGACCCATCGCCCTGTTTTTTCTGGCACTGGTACACAAATCCCCCGTGGTGATACTTGTGACCCACATCCATCGTTCGGTTACCATAGACGCAGCCTGTCAGCTCGGCGACAATAAAGTCGTCTGCATGTTTGCGACATTTATACCAGAACTGCCCCTCGACCATTTTGTCCCCCACTTCGTATCGCACCCCCCTGTGAAGACAGGCCACCGGTTTGAACCACATTCCGTTGCCGGTGTCCGAAAATGAACACCGATAAATATACTCGCCAAGTTTCAACACTTCGTTCGCTTCCACACGCTCTCCGCTGCTGTCGATGCAACCTAAAATTAATAGGCAACTGAGCATGAAACGAACTACCGGACTAACTATGTATAACTAGTATGATCCCGCTTTGTTTGCAGAACTTTAACCTAGTATCTTAGTAGCTTATTTATTAATTATAAATACCTCTGTTATGAAGAATATAGGTAACAAATTGACCCTCTTTGCAAGAAACTATCACTATGTTTCATATGCAAACCAGTAAGTACCTACATACACTTACACATCTATACCTATAGGAAACATGGCAGGGTTAAGCCATCCTTAATTAAACTTCATAACTGATAAAAAGGATTAGGCAAAATGGTGTTCCACAATAAGACAAAGTTGAAACAGTTTGAAAATATTCAATCATTACCTGACACATGTTTAACCATGCTCTCGCCATCCAATCTGCAGGTGTACCAATAGAAATCGTCCTGGAATGTTTCGGTGGGCAAATATCGTTGAGCCTGGTGCAAACAGGCGACCGGGATTATATGGAATGTCCCGTTCTGGGTTCTCTCACAACTCATCTCGTAGCCATTGCTTGTGTTGTAACTCTGACCGAATAACAACCGCTCGCCCATGTCTGAGAAGCAGCCTCTCGCTGTGAAGCTACTTTCTTGACATTCATACCTAAAATACATAACTACTTAAATATTTAGTTATTAATAAATACTCATCAACGTTAGGCTGTCTGCTGGTGTTGCAATCTTGAAAAAATATTAATGGCTGCCATAAATAGAATGGTAAAATTAAAAGAATAAATTAAACAGTACATTTTCAAGCTGCTGTTGCTGATTATGTAGGTACGTTAAAGCTTACAAACTAACGAAACAAGGGCAGATGAAACCTAGATGGTGGTAAACACGTTTTTCACGTTTTCCTTTTCACACTTCTATTTACTTGTAAGAAACGGATATATATCCTAATCAGAATTTAGAAGCAGTCAACTCCCCTAGTTACGAAACGTCTGACAATGTTTGGAAATTTATCTGCGCTTTTTTAATATCACAGTGTGTCACACTGTCACTCTTCTTCTAAATTAACATTTGACAGATTCGGCAAGAAAATGGCTTTCTGTTTCAGTTAATATTTAAAAAATTCATTAGAGTTTTCAGAATAATTTAAATTTAATAATTAAATCTATTCAATTTAAGCCATTAATTTTTGTGTGGATAATTTGCGATATCGACAAAGCTGACCGAAATGATTACCAGAATCGTCCATGATCGACCCTCGCTCCGGCACCATACGGCTCATCGTTCCATTTACAAGCATCTGGACCAAATATTTTTTGGGTCGGTACATTGGTCGTGGTAATTACCGGAAGTGGACGCCGAAATATGGGTGTTTCTCGGTCAGGCAACGTTGCATTCAGGCCATTCGTATAATTGAAGTCCGCTTCTAGGTGTCCGAAATCGCTGTAATGTGGGGGTAAATTCGGATCAGGAAGTCCGTATTCATAATATTCTGCAGGAACACCCCCTTCAGGCCCGTATAAACCGTAATCCCCATTTTCACCGGTTTCGTACTCGCTTAAATCGTCATGACCGTCACCTGTTTCTTCCAAATCTGACCCACCGGCAGCAAACCCAGCGAAATTAGGATCCTCTTCTGGTAAAAAGTCCCCACCGGTTTCATAATCTCCGCCGGTTTCTGCTGGTAAATTGTCACCGGAATTACCGAAAGATCCCGCACGAGGATCGAAAAATCCCGGATCCCCTCCGGGATTGCCAAAATCACCTCCGGGACTACCGTAATCAGGGCCGGCGAAGTAATCCCCACCGGTGTCAACAAAACCGGTTTGATCGGGAAGAGGAAAACCTCCCGCAGCTGGATTTGGATCTACAAACCCGGGAAAATTCGAATCGGCAAACCCGCCCCCTCCAGCGTTGATTTGTGGAGGATTCTCAAATCCTAAATTATCAGGCTGCTGCGTATTGACATAGCCGTAGAAAAATATCAAAAGATAATGGCACCACATTTTTGAACGGGGAAAGGCACAGATAGTAAATTGCAAAATTGAAATTTTGGTACCAAATTATAACACAATTTCTGTCACGCTTAGCAGAATCGACGGTTCGAGTCGTGACCTACTCATTGTTTGGGTCAATGTGTAACGCAGTGGTGTAAACTGTAGTGGCGGGTTACACTGGGCGAAATTTATTTATTTATAAAATAATGCTTTTAAAATTCAACCATGTCAAAGTTACTGTAATACTGTCCGTGTAGATTTCTATTGAAATTTTTTGCAACACAAATTATATGCGATTTTTACTATAACTTACAGTATTATTCTGCATACAAGAGCTGTAGAAATGTAAAATTTAACACTGATTTTTGCAACTGGGTTAGTTCTGACGAAATTATAATGTATGCACAAAAGGTCTTTAACCTTGGCTTTCATAACAGTGAAAGTATCATATATAATAGGAGATTATTTATAACACTACAAAAAAGTGTTAAAACCAACTGAACTTTTTCAACACATCAGACAGAAATAATTTTCTCGAAATTACATGCTGCATTCAACTTTGCCTCCATTCAGACTATAAGTCAGGTCATTTATATAAGAACATTGAGTAAAAACAGCTTTTTTTATTTGTTTGAGGCTAACAACGCGTAGGTTTATTTACTATAGTCGCAATATATATAACTATGTACCTATGTTTTTTGCCCCTTCTTTAGTGTACAAGCGTTTTTTACATATATAAATTTCGTTGAGGTTACTATTTTTTCACCAGTAAAATCTGAAACACTAAAGTAGCATTCATGCTTGTCGGTTGCAACATTCGAACATCGTTAATTTTAAGTCGTCAAGAGCGTGCGAGTTGTAAAAATCAATATAATAGGTATATAGCTAGCATAATATAATACAGCTCGGCCTCGGGGCCCGCGGCTACGGCTACGCTACGGGACGGCCCGGTTTATAGTTTTGACACAGGAATTTTCCGGGCCCCTAGCCGGCCGCCTTCGTGAAAACGCGGGCCGGGCCGCATCCGGGCAGACCGCTACCGCCAGTACCGCGCTCATCCCTACACTGAGCTGACCTTGAGCCACTTCTATGCTCACAAGTCACAACTACTTAGCTGACCACACAGAAAAGTATAACCTATCATTTCCTTCAGGCAAACTGCTGTTATTCCATCGTCACAATCATCATGACAGCTGCGGTTTAGAGTCATCACAACAAGCTGCTATCTCAGAAACTAGCGCGGTAACTGAAAAATTGTACGACTTTCCAAATTTAATCCTCTCTGACAATCTGATTCTCAGAATTGCCTTTGAGTAAGCTAGGGCAGTAGGCTATTCTTACCCCAAGATAAAGGTAAGGGTACAACCAAAACTATACCCAAACAGATTTGGGTCAATTCTCTTTAAAACTTGTTTAATAGCTATACACTTGTTTTCAATAAACCGAAAGCTCTATAGGGAGCGTCTCCAACAGTCTGAATAGAAGTGGGTGAAAATGGCTCTTTTTCCAAAATTTTGTAAAACTTAGGTATTTTGGTTGATCAGGGAAGGGAGGATACCTAAAATACTTGGCCGAAGAAGCTCCATCAAAATTTTGACCCTCTTCAATGTTTATAATAGTTGAGGATGAGGAAACAGTAAATTTTTGTTATTCCTAATGTTCAACTTTTCCTTTAAAAGCTTTTTATTAGAATTGACTTTACACTTTTTCAGCAGCGCCTTTAACGTTACCGATGGGCGATTCAGAAAATACGGTCCCTCGTCTGCAACTTAATACTTCACCCGAAAAAAATTCTCTCCAGCTGCGTATGCAACAATACTCCAATACGAGGGTAGCTATTGTTAAAAAACAAGTTTTCCAACAAAAAAAAGACCTGCCCTTTCCCGGTTTATTACGCAATACACACAAGGCAATATACTTAACTGCAAGGAGGCAAATAAATAAATATTACATACAGTGTTGGGTAAATCCATTCAACAGATTTCCACATGTTTAACTTTGCACTGTATATAAGTAGTACATATCAAGTTACTATTATAATGTGATTCAATTAATGACATAATTTATACAAAATTTGCTGCAAAAATTAAAGGTGTAATATTAACAACACCAAATATTTATCGCTAATTTAAAGACTAATCAATAGTTCAACTGACAATATCATTCAAGCTCGTAACCGAAACTTAATATCTATGACATTTTTTTATCAAAAAACGCTGCTGCTCTACACACAAACTGGCCAAGTTGAAGAGCTACATTAATTCAGACTACTTACTTCTAACAGTAAGGATAAAAAGTTCATTACGACAGTTAACAGCTATTTGTTCTGACATATAATACACTATAATAAACAACACAAAGCCAAGTTGAATATTATATAAGCCACCAAAAGAAAACATAAAATAGTATTGACTTATTCATCCCCCTTAAAAGTGGGGGTTTGAGCTTTTTTGACGATTGCATGTGCCCATCATAAGGATATCTCCCATACTATCTCCCACGATAAAGAAGGAGGAGAGTCAAAAGTCAAAAAGTATGTGAGTGAGAGTGGGTACCAGCAATTGAAACATCAAACGTCAGACCCACAAAAAATTTAAAATCCAAAAATACACATCAAAGACTAGGGCTATATTAACCGTAATGTACTACATAATAAGACCGTAATAATTGCAAGCAGACTCGACGAATTTAAGACATGAAGCGAAAAACGCCACTCAACGTCCTGTTAATGAAGTCCTTTCTTTTTACAGCGTTCTACGTAAACACCAAGAGGTTCTTCGGGCGGTCGAAATGAGTCACGAAGGTTTTCCGCCTGAGTATTTCGCTGACCGTTTCCACAATCTGCACCTGAAACAAAAAAATCATCCTAAATTATTATGATTTTGAACAAGGTTGTACCCAGGGGTGATGAGGGAATTCCCCCGCCCAAGTTTTTTTCTGGGTACGCCACTGAGGATGAACCAGCACTTATTTGGACTTGGAAGATAGCACAGACCAGATAACACCAATCTGGGGCCGTATTCTCAAAATTACCTGCAGGTAAAATTAGGCTAATTTTACCCACAGGTAAGGTGAAGGTAAAGTCGTATTCTCAAACAATGACTAAAGCCAATATGATTGCTAAGGTTACCTTTAATGTTCGGGCCAGAAATGTGCTTTATCTTGTTTCGCAGCTAAAGTTAATGAATTGTGCAAATTTTTCACCTGAACCGTCGACGTTAACCTTGTTTTCAATTTTAACTTCACCTTTACCCACAGAATTAACTTTATCTTCACCTTACATGTGGGTAAAGTCAGTCTAACTTTACCTGCAGGTAATTTTGAGAATACGGCTCCTGACTGACACTCCTGCTTAGTACTAGCCTAGTACTAGTGGCCAAGCTGCCTAGTGGATAGGGCGTCCGACTGTTAATCCGCAGGTTATCGAAACCCGCCCACAAGATTTACGAAATATCCTTGAGCAAGAGACTAAGGTCACACTTGCTTCTGCTATCTACCTACTGCTAGCCTACAAGTGTGCGCAAAATCGTATAAGCAAGATGTTTGGTATGTCTTGCAAATCAGAAATTAGAAATTGAAGGCAAAATGGGCAAAAATGGAGGATTTTTAAGTCGGCCAAATTTCAGTGACTTCAAATTTGGCATCACAGCTCATATCATAGAAAAAAATTATAAACGGATTATCATAGACGTTAAAATATGATACAAGACCATCGAATGGCATAAAATTAACTTTGTTCGTAGTATTAAGGTAGCGCTCAGCAAAAGAAGTCATGTTTGTAAGTAAACTCATGCAATGAGTAGCAATACCACTTTAATTGTATTTCAAAATGGGCTAAAAGAAACTTATTTCCAGTACTTTTCAGCACTTTAATGCAATTGTGTCAAATTTTATACCATGTCAAATTTCCTATTCACACTAATTTTGTTTTCGACCTCGATTTTTTATTTCAATTATTGATTTTTAATAAAATCGATTTTTCAAAAATCAGCTGTTTGAGCTGCTACAAAAAGTGCTGAGAGCCAAAATTTAAAAATCAAAAAAATTCGACGTCTGCATTTATATTCTTTCTTTCATTGTACAAAATTTCAACACGATCTCAATCGGCAGCAGGGAGCTAGATCAAGTCGACTTCGCTACGCAAAAAAGTGAGGTTTGCCCACACGTTTCATTTTTTCGAAAATTAGACCTTTCCTAGTAATGCATAATTCCGTTAAAAAAGTCACCAAAAGCCATAATCAATTTTTCAAGAAAATAAATCAAAAATTTGACATTTCGAAGATTTATCAGCTTTTTAGGTGATTCATTTTTGGACTGCTATTTTCGCGGCTAAATAGCTATGAAAAGCTTCAACAAATTTGCATGTTTAATACATCCATTTAAAGCTAAAAAAATGCATATTTTAGTGGAATAAGTAATTAATTTATATCTAGATAAAAAGTTTTAGCTAGACGCACAAAAATAGTCAAAAAATTTTGAAAATTTTTATCGTAAAGCCCTTATTTGGACAGTTCTTGCACAAACCACATCAAGCCAATCAGGCTGAAACTTAGCATAGTAGTAGCCCACATGTATGCGCAAAATCGTATGATCCGGATTTTTGATATGTATTTTCAAATCTAAAATTGAGGGCGATAAGTGAAAAAATAGCCGCTTTTTTGGCGCGCCAAAATTGAGTGATTTTACGTTTGGCATCACTGCTCAGGCCATGAGCAAAAATTTACAAAAATGGATCATAGAGATTGAGATATGACATTAGGCTATCGAATCACGTAAAAATCAGCTTTGTCAGTATTAACAAAAATTTCGAGTAAAGGAGCGTTTTGTGAGCACAAAAAACATTTTTTGCGCCTATGATTTACACGTAAAATTGAATTTTTGGGAGCCCCTAGTAAAAAATTGGCAAAAGCATTGATCCCAGTTTGTTACATCTACGATGCGCCTTCCCTGGGGCTACATTGTGTGCAAATTTGAAGCGAATCGGAGAACCTAAAATTTTCACTTATACAGGTAGCCCCCCCCTTAAGAAACATTTAAAGTGACGCTACATTTTGTGCACACCATTTTTAAAATATATTATGCTCTGGGCCTATGATTTACATGTAAAATAATTGAATTTTTAGAAGCTCCTGGTGAAAATTAGCAACAGCTTTCGGACCAGTTTCTTAAATCTGCGATGCGCCTTTCCGAGGGGGGCTACGATGTGTGCAAATGTGAAGGAAATCGGAGAACCTAAAATTTTAACTTATACAGTCCCTCCCCCCTTAAAGTATTGAAGTATTCAAAACCAACCTTATGGTAAACAGTTTGGCCAGGACTAAGGTTTTCCCCGCAAAATCTTAGGTTTATCTTCCCACACCTCTATAGTAGTGCTAGTAGATACTGGCATAATTTTTGGGCAAAATAAAGGAAAGGGTGTGTTTTGCTCAAATGGGACTCTTCCTTCTTTCTGATTTGTAGACACAGCAAAGTAGCTTACGATATACAAGCAAGCGTGAACCTCTCAAAACACGCTACCGGTGATAAAGTCAAAGCTGGTCTCAAACAGTTTAGAAAACGTTTAACACAATTCTGCGCGATAAAAGATTTTTTATACTTTTTTAGTTTTTAAACTTTTTTTACACTAATCAACAATAAAAACGGTCCGAGATAATCAAATTGTGCCAAGTTGCCAAACCTCTCAACACTATTTTTTCACTGCAGTTTTTTCAAATTGATTGACCATATAAAAATCACTATTAAGAAGGTCCCTTTTTGTGAATGAATTTTTAAACTTTGAAATTGGGTTTCTAGAAAACTAAAAAGCATTGTCACAATATATGTGTACATTAATACATTATACATTACTAGCGTACATGACGTAGTGTTCTAATTATACTGTAATACGGAATGTATATAACTATAGTACCAGAAAACTTCGCATCAGTGTGTTCTCCTAATGTTCCTACGAACTTCGTAGAAACAAAAATACGTACATAAAAAAATGTACAATATTGTCAATGGCAATAGATTACAATAATTTTAATATTGTCTAAAAACCTACACTCAAAATTCATTCTTAATGTTTATTATGTTATTTTATTCTACAGTCTACACACACTTTTTTCAACCTAATACTTTCATATTAATATACTATTTCAGATTTCTAATTTCAGCTGCGGAGTTCTGAAAAAATAGTAAATCAACCTACAAAAAATTATAAAATTAATTTTTGCAAAGTTGGCTGACTAGAAAAAATCAGTTACATAAACTTCAGTGCTATAGTTGAAGTCCTTCTACGCTACACCTTCACAGCTATTTTTCATATTTATCCGTCTTACTTGACGACCTCAGTCCCATATACTGGCAGACGATATGCAGTAGAAGGCGGTCAAAGCCAGACGGCAGCTCGGACACCCACACTCCGTCTGGGGAAGCCAGGAAGTAGTCCCGCAGCGTGTCCTCATAGTAGTCCAGCTTGCCCTGCAATCATTATCAAATCAGTCACACAGAAATTTAGAAAAATTAATACCCCATACTGTATTCGTAATTGTACTTCCTGGAATTTCACTCTAAACACTTTACATTACTTTTTTTCCCTGATCACTGAAATTGACTGACGCTGACACTCTGAAATATCAACTAAGATTTTTAACCAGCTTTAAAGAACACTCAAAAACGTCTACTGAACAATCTTGCCGATTAATACTTGTATGGGACGACAAACAAACAGAAGCGATTAATACGTTCGTTCGTGTTTAAACTAAGGGACAAAATGTGACAACTAAAGTATAATATTTAATTTACGAAATAGTCTATGCCTAGACAATTCAAATAACGAAATACTAAAAATGCAAACTTGCAAAACGCTGGGATCGTGACTTGCGAAAGTTTAGTTAGTAAAAAGTGAAAAGAAACAGTGCTTACCCATGGTAAGTGTTGGTGCAAAAGTAACGCACGAAGTCGTGACTCAATGCGCCGAAAACAAACACCCGCCGGCGCAAACTCACTAGTCGCTACAAAACACACACACCTACAAATCTGCTAATCAGCCTTTGTAAAACATTTCAGTTAGTATTTTTGGAGTTTTCTCCAATTCAAGTCTGAAGTAGAAATAAGTGTCAAGACGCTATTACACGGTCAACTGTTCTGTTACATTGCAAACTCGTTATGCAATAACTTTTGGTTTTCACACAATCTAGTCTGTAGTAGTGAAAAAGTTGAAGCAAGCACTTTGCCCAGCGCAGTATGCAACATACATACAATGTTACATACTTCATATTATTGAATTCAAAGTACCGCGAAAATACGATACAACATTATTATTATTTTTAGATATTTATTTATATATATATATATATATATATAAAGTGAAAAACACTTGCTTATCTTACAAGTATCCGACTCTGACTCGCGCTGTTGAGCCTGTTTAGAAGTGCCAGCTTGGTCTTCCACAACGATATGTCGTTGGCCACGCAAAATCTCTTCTTGACGCTCTTCTGGTTCTTCGATAAACTTATTCCAGACCTGAAAATATTACTCTTCAAGTTCAAACAGAATTGGATTTGACGGAACAGATTCATTCATAATCTATACACATGTTTTCATGTCAGAAAACAGCACAAAATTTGCTTACTGGTTATACGAGGAATACATACTTGTGTTAAAATTGCCAAACCGGCCAACAGTGCAACCACAATGTCTACACTTCCTACCTCCATGCTGCGAGCATTCTCAAACAGCTGTGTGAAGGCCGACTGGTGCTCGGGAAGCATATCGCTCATGTCTTCGCAAATGTCCTCCGTGCTCACAGACGACATCAGTTGCCGCACTGAAACGAAGGTATGAAGGTATGGACCACACATATGTGACGAGGACAAAATCTGCCAAGAGTTAAATGTTTTTAACTATGAGTTTTTACAGATTAATTCATTATATGCAGTGCAGGCACAGTGCAAATTTATGGCAAAGGGACCTAAATAGAAAGAGATATATATTTCACAATTTTTTGTGAGCGATAGCACTCAAACGCTAGGCTCATGTCGACACAAACTCTAAACGAGATGAAAATTGCATGAATGCAAATTCATTTTAAAATATATATACAAATATACAATATAACTATAAATACACACAGTCAAACATATACAGGAATTGGAAGAGGAAGACTCTACAAACCAGAAATTTGGCATCTCAGTAGAACAATCAGTGTCCTTGTAATCAGCATACTTCTATACCGACTAGGAGGTGCTCACTACTGAACCCAAACCTGCACCCGCGGAATGGAATTCTATACTTCTATGAGAAAATCTTTAAAATTATGTCATGCTTTTAACCATACATGTAGTTGGTAGCGAACGACCGGAGGTAAAATTTTGCCGGAGCCGGATATAAAATGCCGGAGCCGGAGCCGGAGGCAGTGTTTATCAAAAAAAAAATTCAATTAGTAAAAATGTTGACAATTGTGAAAAAATTTTCGATTTTTTTCGAAACAGCATTCTTTACTTTTTCAACAGTCACGCCAGTATACATATGTCTTTATGTTTATATATACACTCATACGACCAGTAATTATCTACTGACTGATCCCGGTTTTGGGTGATCTGATCTCACAAGAAATTTTCATCAACATTGATAAAAAAAGTCAAAAATGTGGCCTAATTGACCAGAATGGCATTTTGACTGCGGTGCCAAGGGCGTAGTCAGGAGTCAGAGGGAGGGGGTTGCTCAGGTTGTCCGTCTAAACCTCTCCCTTTTAGTCAAATCTTGCAAAGTTGTCAAGAAGCGTATATACCCCCAAAAAATAGACAAATTTGGAAAACATTGCACTTTGTAGAAGATACAATGCTGTAAATGTCTATAGCTTCCGGGGATTAACCGCCCCCCCCCCCCCCCGACCGCTGTAATTTAGGCGTATATCAGCAGTCGCGTAGCCAGGAAAAAACTTTGGAGGGGAATGACTTTTCGATTTTTTGTAATGAATAAAACTGAACTTTATTGCTATTTTAACACAAAATTTTGCGAAATAACAGCACATGCAAACATTGCACTGAATTTGACCGGCCGAAAACATCGGAGCTAAAAGTCAAGTTCAAATCACTAAGTCACGTAGTTACAAGCCAATAGGCGTCTGGGGGCGGCAGCCCCTAGTAAAAAAGTGTGAAAAACTTTTGATTTTTAGGCCGAGTTTATTCAATTGGAGACGTAAAAATACATAATGCTAGACAGGGGTACTCACCTCCATTACAACTGGCAGTAATGTAAGTACTTAACCGACTAACTGCTTCGTTAACCTTATGAGTTTTTTCTCAAAATTGGAATTTTTTGTTAAAGTTTGAACAATGAAAATTCTCCGGCTCCGGCACTTTTTTTGCCGGAGCCGGAGCCGGAGGCTCAAATCCGGCCGGAGCCGGAGCCTCCGGTCGATCGCTAAGTTGGGGGGGGGATGAGGGGGGGAAGACCCCCCCCTAACTCGGTCCCGGGGAGGGAGGGGGGGTCCCGGGGGATGGTTCCGCGGGAGTAAAATTTTGGCCAAGATTTGAAAAAATCGGCATTTTTTCGTGACATTTAAGCAATTTTTACCACAATTGTCGCCGAAAATTGTCAAAATCAGTGTTTTTTGGTCAAAAAAGGTAAAAATTGCGTCATTTTTTGGAGGGAGGGGGGTCAAAAATGAGTTGACGCAGGGAGGGGGGGTCGCACCAGAGGGGGGAGGGGTACCCAAAATTTTGGTGCTGTTGCATGTATGCTTTTAACAATTTTCAGCACCAGCCTAATTACTCAGATTTTCATTATTATGCTTAGGTGTTTTACGGCACGGTTTTTGAACCAACAGTGAGTCGAAATGAGCCAACGCTTGAACCGTTTGAGACCGGGAAGCAAGCAAAGCATATTTTTTTAATGTTTTTCTTGCAAAATTCCAAAAGCAGCTGATTTTGAACGAAA
>JASANF010010592.1:0-13855 GCA_030248245.1 Trissonchulus sp. WLG1_4
AAAGGCCCTTGGTACTTGTATGTGAGGTCAAGATTCAGTAAATGGTCAATCTGGTCAAAAAATAACTAATAAGTCTGCGCTATGTATAATAATTTTCACTTTTTTCAAACTCTTTTGCCCAGAATCAATTATAGGCTCAACAAACCACGTTTACACAAAAAATACAGATAAAAACTCGTTAGGAAGCAGCGGTTGTTGAAATTCACAAATTCAGAAATAAAACAAATGTTTCACGTAGTTTGAAATTTCATAACAAAAAATAATAATAGCTTTTGACTGGCTGGTACATCATATTTCTGAAGGAAAACTTAATTTGAAATCTTTTTACAAGCATGGTTTATTCCTAGCAATGATGTGCGAATGTTTTTTGTATCCAAAACATGGCCTTAATTATTTTTCTTATTCTAATAGTTCATATTAATACCTACAGAGGAAGCAAGCCTAAAGTGGTGAATAAAATTCTTTCGGATAAAATAGCGAACTTATGTATAATCTCGTAACTATATTGTCGAAGTACAAGTAAACAAAATGTCTATGAACTTTATCTAGCTTTGTCTTTTGAAGCTTAAGTTAACTTGAAGAGGTGTAAAGCACAGTTGATTAGGTCTCGCTGGAAAAATCCTAGACACAAAATCAGTCAAAACAAACTTACACTAAAACTCGTGGGGAAATCTTATCACTGTTGTGTTTACTACCGCGAAATTGACTTACGGTACTATGGGCAATTTTTAAGTACATAAAATTGCTATGTTCTACAGTATGACCAAAAAATGTTGAATACAAAACAAAGCATGTGATTGTATTGCGAAAAGCAACCATCAAGTATAGTAGAATAGCTGGTAGAATTACGTTATTTTTGTTACTATCCGCTACTGTTGGTTAGGGCAATCTTACCCTCTTAACCTGGTATATGGATAGAGCTTGATTGTGTGTATGGGGTTGGTTACCCAAGGACATCACAAATCAAGGTTTAATGTGTAAGTGGAGTTTTAGTGTGTAACATAGTATATGTAATTTACTGTAATTGAAAATCAAATACAAAAATACTACATGGAATTAGATTTCAGTGTTATTGACGATGTATACCGGTACATACGATTCGTTGAAAACAGAATGGTGGTTGAACAGGTTGCACAGTAATTCAAAGAAACAAAAAAATAGCGACAAGCTACCGCTGAGGCTGACGATATCAAGATTTCGTCAATTTTTCATGTTCGTTTTTCGTATATTCACTTCGTGATAACGAAAAAATTTCTTGCTTTTCATCAGATTTTTACATGAAAACTTTTCATTCCTTGTTTGTTCCACGCATCTTTACACTATTAAATACTGAACTTTATCCTTGCTTTTTGAAACTTCAAGTTTTAAAAACCAATGTTACCCGGAATGTGTGGCAGAGCTCTTACATATTAGAGCTTCGCAAGCAAAAAGGCAGTGACAAGCAATGTCCGGTTATAGGCTGTGGGCAAAGTTATGAGACGCCCAAGTCGTTTTCCAGTGCCTTCCTTGTTTCGTATTCATTTTCGACTTCCTGTAATTATTATGCTGTTATAACTTCTTTGCGCTTGTAAGGCAATGCGTAAAGGCTTCACTGCTTTTGTCTTCCACCATCTCCTTCTGTATTCTACTGTTTTGTCTTCTTCTTTCTCCTTTTATCTTTCACTGTTTTGTCTTCTTCCTTCTTCTATTGTCCACAGTTTGTCTTCTTCCTTCTCCTTCTATCTTCCATTGTTTTGTCTTTTTCCTTCTTTTTCTATTTTCTACTGTTTTTGTCTTCTTCCTTCTTCATCTGCCTTCTGCTGTTTTTATCTTCTTCCTTCTCCTTCAATCTTCTACTGCTTTTGTCTTTTTCCTTCTCCTTCTATCTTCTACTTCTTTTGTCTTTTTCCTTCTCCTTCTATCTTCTACTTCTTTTGTCTTTTTCCTTCTCCATCAATCTTCTACTGTTTTTGCTTTCTTCCTTCTCCTCCTATTTTATACTGCTTTTGTCTTCTTTCTTATCCTTCTATCTTCTACTGTTTTTGTCTTCTTCTTTCTCCTATCTTCTACTGCTTTTTTGTCTCCTTCCTTCTCCTTCTATTTTCTACTGTTTTTGTCAAATTAATTCTCCTCCAATCTTCTACTGTTTTTGTCTCTTTCATTTTCCTTGAATCTTCTACTGTTGTTGTCTTCTATTTCTGCTTCTATCTTCTACTGTTTTGTCTTCTTCCTTCTTCTGCTATCTTCTACTGTTTTTGTTCTCTTCTTTCTGCTTCTATTTTCCACTGTTTTTGTTTTCTTCCTTCTCCTTCAATTTTTTTCTGCTTTTGACTTCTTCCTTCTTCGTCTGTCTTATTTTTGTCTTCTTCCTTCTCCTTCTATATTCTACTGCTTTTGTCTTCTTCCTTCTTTTTCTATCCTTTACTGTTTTTGCCTTCTTCCTTCTATTTTCGACTGTTTTGTATTCTTTCTTCTACTACTGCTTTTGTCTTCTACCTTCTCTTTCTATCTTCTACAGATTTTGTGTTGTCCTTTTTTCAAACGGAGTTGCTGTAGAGGAGTAGACTGTCCAACACAGTCTACCCCTATTCCAGTCAGAATACATACATACACGCAAACTAAGTGACTACATACATAGGTAAGGTATGTAAAGTAGACACAACGTTTAAGCATCTGACCGGCACCCGTGAGCGATACGAAGGGAAACATTGTAAACTTTCGATCCCAAAAATTGCTGAAACGCCTGAGAATAGGGTACCTGCACAAACAAATCCGTATTTACTACTATTACTTATTAGGTATGAGCAGGACTGTGTTTTTGTTGACGTTTGAAGCCTTTCTAATCACCTAATAAGAACATTATGATAATATTCGTTAAACAGCAATTAATGCCATTTCTAAAAGGTTGGTTTACTATTTGGGAGATAACAATAAGTACGACAATAGTAATAGTAGGTATGATATTAAGAAAACATCAGCACCAAACAAAAGTTCTCAATTTTAGCCTGCATTTGTATAGTCATACAAAGTGAGTCATAAACCTCAAATCACAAGTCACAACCTAGTGTTTTAGGGCAATGGTAGGTTGGTTTATTAAGGTAGCGCTCAGCAACAAAACTCATGTTTGGCGCTCAGCTCATGCAATAAATAGCAATACCACTTTAATTGTATATCAAAGAGACATCAAAAAAACCTATTTACAATACAGTCCAGCACTTTAATGTGAATGTGTCAAATTTTATGACAATGTCGAATTTCCTATTCACACTAATTTTGTTTTTGACCTAGCTCAGCGAAACTTCAACCGATTTTGATGCTCTTGGTATCAATAGAAAGATCTCTCAAAAATCTAGACGTGATTGATCTTCGATTTTTCATTTTTGTTTTTGATTTTGCAAAAAATTGATTTTTCAAAAATCAGTCGTGTTTGAGCGACTACAAAAAGTGCTACGGGACAAAATTTGAAAATCGAAAAACTTTCACGTCAAAATTTATGTTCTTTCTTTCATTGTGCATATTTTCAACTCAATCGCAAACGGCAGCCGTGACCCAGGTCCAAAAAAAGTAGTCGATTTCGCTACGCAAAAATGTAAGGTTTGCCCACACGTTTCACTTTTTCAAAAATTAGACCTTTCCTAGGACTGCATATTTCCGTTGAAAAAGTTACAAAAAGCCATACTCAATTTTTTAAGAAATTAAATCAAAAATTTGACATTTTCGAACATTTATCAGCTTTGTAGGTATTTCATTTTGGATTTGCTATTTTCACGGCTAAATAACTCAGCAAAACTTCAACGTATTCTTAAGTTTAATACATCAATTTAAAGCTAAGAAACCGCATATTTCAATTATATGAGTAATCATTTTATATGGAAACAAAAATTTTTTTTTCTACGGCTACAAAATCGTCCAAAAAATTGAAAAAATTTTTTTTATCACAATATGCACATCAAATGAAAGCTATTTTCATTTTGAGCAACTTTCCTTCAAGACATTATGGTCAAAAATGTCGCTGAAAAAAATTAAACTCCAAAGTCGGTTCCCCTGAGCGCCACCTTAAACTATGCTTATCTTTCGAAGTTCCTGTTTACTGCATCGTGTTCACGGTGTATCGTTCCATAATATTAATAAAAACCGTGGGGAAACTAATTTGCATTGTGAAAGCTCAACCTTTTGCTAGTTGATTGGCTGTCGGATCATATGTGGTCTCTGTACAGTCTCTGATTGCATTAACTTGGATAACCTTTTTATTGGCTGACCAATCTCAACGCTGTCATTCAAGTTACAAACAGCGAAGGTAATCATGGATAAAAATACTAAAGATCATTCAAGAGTGATATGGTTCGATAGGTGAAAACTTACAATCAAAACAATTGAAAAATTATGTATTACGCTTATTTGATTTCGTTTTTAAGTGCTATTAATGGATCCAAAGACACACAAGAGCTGCATAGGAAATTATCATAAGTAAACCGTAACAAAGTGGTAACATACCGTATTTGCAAAAAATTGAACAGAAAACAATTCAAAAATGTCACTTTGTTTGTTTGTGGTGATATTCCCTTGGATGTGGTAATTTTGCACTGGCAGCTAAACGTGTAGTTGTAGTTGAGCTTATTACGCACCAAAACTACGGAGTTTAATCCTTCTTCGTCCCATCAGTCATTCCTCAACAGAAAGTTCAAAACAGCAGAAACTTTCAGAGTACGCTAAATATATAGACTTTAAAATCTAAATCAACCTTTTATCCGAAAAGTACGTACATACATCACTTGTCTTGGGTTTATGTCAAGGTAGTTGTGCAGCAGCCGTAGTCGAGTGGTTACGACGTCTGGCTGGCAATCCTGGTGATTTGGGCGCATTTGTTCGATTCTTGTCTTGTCTTTGTAAGGTTCCTTCTTATTTCTGAGCAGCGTGCGACAAATCTGTGAGTGCACGCTAGGGCGAATTCGTTGATGCTCACTGTGTGTTCACAGAGTGCAACAAATCTCTGAGTGCACTCTTGAGAGATGTGCTGTCACAGGACCAGCAAATATCAGAGATTTGTAGCATGGCCAATTACATAGAAGCCATGTGACAACCACTTTTGTCGACGAGTGTCTACATTTTTCACACAATGACAGTGAGTATTATTTTACCGTTTCGGTAAAAAATAGCGCGGCGTGCACTAAAATTTCTACCCAGTGGAGTACACTGTCAGTTGCAGTTCTACTGGATTCATCAGCATCAGCCACTGTAGACGTCCATTTTTGTGCTGGCATTTCACTGCACAGAACTGCCGTTACTATGCACAAGAGCTGGTCGAACAATCCGACCTTACACGACTGACGACTGACGAAGAGAAGTGAACTGCTATACAATGTCCCTGAATTCATCATTTGTCACTTTGAACTTTTTAATGTCAGTTTTTAGACTTCATGAAAGAGTAGGTGTAAAAATTTCTGGCCATAGAATTTTTTTAAAAACGATAATGCAACAACAAACTTACTAAAATCGAATCAAAACTGAATCGTAAAATTTTCGAACAGAGCTGACACAGACATCATCGGTCACAAAATCATGGCCTCACACAATTCGATGTTAACCAGAATTGCGTACTCCCAATCGGATTCGTCGCAAGTACGTACATTTCCCATTGCCGCCCATTTTAGGTAGTTCCCTTTCCCTGTGGACTGTGTTGCGCCAAACATCACGTACACACACGCATGTGACCAGAGCAGCAAACGCACTCACATACGCTGATGCATACGTAATGCACGTCGTCTGTTTAGGTAGCTGCTGTGCATAGCATCTTGCATGAGTTGTCAGTGCACTACAGTTCAATGCACTGAAACTAAGCATGATTTACATGCAATTTTGGTTTCAGTGCATTGACTGAAATTAGTACGAACGGCGCTAAGGCGGCAGCGCAAAAAGTATGCTCCCACACATTGCGCAAACAACAACTTAACGAAACTTTCCGTACCTCAAAAAATAAAATGCATATGCAAACGAATCAATCAGAATCGAACCAACCGAACTTAAAGATTTGCAAATAGATGCTCAGTAGATGCATAGCGTAATAGCGCATTTCTAAATACCACTTGGGCTAACAATTAATGAAAAAAATCAAAATGTTTTTCTATTAGCAGTTTTCGCATTGTTTTTTACATGGTGGTGAAATTACAAAAAACAACAAAAACACGCCTGAACCAGTTTAGAAATAATTTTCAACTGAAACCTTACAAACATAGAAACTAAATATAAAAGCAAGATATTAATATAGACTAAATATGAAAGCGAGATTTTCCTACGGTACATTAATTGAATGAACTTCGCATTCGCATCAAAACAACGAAAATTAATGATCAAACTTACAAAACTAGCGGGGGATTTCCGTCAGTCATCTCCATAGTATGTCTTCCACGCAAATAATTAGAGTAGAAGAAATATGAAATTGCAGGAAATCTAAAAACAGCACATGGGTTTGACTAGATTTGATAAAAATAGTTAAGCTGTTAAGGCCTCGGCAAGAGCTTAAATTATTACGGCTTTCTGAATTTTCAGTGAGTAAGGCGATAAATTATGCAACTAATCTATTAAGCCTTTTTTCAATGCAACTCGTATTCAATTGATTTACTTGTACTTATACTTGTAACAAGGGTATTAGACTAAGTGCTAATTTTGCTAAAACAATTTTGGCGTTAGCTTCGCGAAACTGTTTGGAAGAATGAGTACTAACAAGTACGTTTTGAGAGTAGAGGATATCTTACAATTTTAATTTTTTTCCTTTAAGGACAGAGAGCTTTAACGTACCTATTTTGCGGATTTTCTAAAGAATACAAGCGAATGAATTGTTGATACGTAGTAACGAGAGTACGTACATAGGAGAAATATTGATAGGATCCTATTATGTGTATACTTGGTGGTAATTACAGATTATTTGTGAGTTAAAATTATGGCCGTGGTGGGCCTTTAAATTTTAGTTCTTTGTGTATCTTTGTGGCTTGCATTTTTAAATCCTTTATTAGTGACATGAATCACTTATGTATGTACATAGGAATTACTTATCAGTGTTAAACATAGATGCACATATGGAGAGGTAGGGGGGGCATCCACCCCTCTTCCTGATGGGCTCCTCATCCGCCCCCTACTCCTCCCTCAGACACCAGGCACCCTCACCTCTCAACCCCCCACCCCGCCGCATCGATTGCCGAAAAAGAGTACCAAAATAAGTAAAAAATCGAATGCATACAAAATTTTTCCGGCAGTCGCCGTAAGTGAAACAAAACCAGGACCACCCCCCTCGTAACCGGGGGTCGGGCACCCCCCTTTCCGATTGCTTCCGTGCATCTCTGGTGTTATATGTCGCTATATGCCGACAACATATAGTCACGCCTACATACAACGCAGCAGCAGCATCCCGCGATGCAGTGTGCTGTCTTAATCCAGCGTCTATCATAGAAATACCTAAGACTTCTCTCCGTAAGAGACCTTGTCATCCCTATATAGTCTACGCGACGGCCTTAAATATGTCAAGATTAACCCTTTCCTTCATGAATTTTTCCAAATTGCACTAAGTCCAAGCTCTGGCCGGGATTTGATCCGCTGCCACAGACTGGGCATGCTTCCCAGAAACAACTTTGTGGCTGTACTGTCACGCCAGACCACTCGGCCACCAGCTCGCTTCACTCGGATACCTAAGGTATCCTCATGAAGGACATGATTTTGTGAAACATCAGGCCGACAGGTTTCACTAGTAGAAGTTAGGGCCAATTGTTGCTCTGAAGCAACATTATGAATGAAAGGGTTAAATATATTGTTTGCAAAATTAATGGTCAGGCTTACGGACGAGAAAAATTAAGACATGAGGGTGGATTTCACAGCGGTGGTTTTACTGAACCATGGTTTTACGTACTTTTTATATGATTTTCACGTAATTTCATTACGAAATATTGCTTGATTCTAGGGATGTCGCGGATATCCGCATCCGCATCCGCATCCGCGGATGATCCGCAACTTTTTGACATCCGCATCCGCATCCGCAAAAATTTAATGCGGATGTGCGGATGTTGCAGATTCGGCAAAATTTACTAAAAATATAGAAAATCAGACGACAATTTTGATTTTTGTGCATGTATATACCAATATTTTGCTCTTAAAACGATGGATGAAACTTTATTCTAGGCTTTTTCGCGTCATTGTTGGTTGCAAATCGCTCTGTTCTAAAGTAGGCTTCACGAATATTTGATATTGCGGGCATATTCGAACTAAGTCTTGCATGTTTGAGAGAGACTAGTCTACAAACTTGTAAAGCAATAATTGTCAAAACAATATTATCAGAGTACAGCTTTCGTAGATTAGAAAGAATAGACAGAGTACGTATAGTGATTATACACCAACCAAAACCAAAAGCATCAAGTTGCCAGAGGGTCACGCCGATAGCCTTTGAGTTGGCATAAAGTTAACCAATAGCATTTTAAACAAACTGTTGATGACGGTGCATGGTTTATTAGAAAATATGTATAATGAATGCACAACTTCAATACAAACTGTTTTATCTAAGTCTCATTCCTTAGTACTTGCATTCATACTTGCTATTTTTAGTATATTATGTATTTTTTGGTGAAAAATTTTTCAAAAATTCGGCTCATAACCTGTTTAGAACGTATTCTAAAAAGATCCGCATCCGCATCCGCATCCGTGCGGATGTCAGAAGTCGACATCCGCATCCGCATCCGCGGATGTCAAAAAAGTCACATCCGCGACATCCCTACTTGATTCGTTACGAATTTCGTAGATTTTCTTAAACCATGGTTTCAGCTTAGTTGAAATTTCAAACCTGCAGCACAGCAGGTCTCTGTTTTGCTGAAAGTTCAGCTGAGCTAAAACGATCTTGATGTGGCCACAAAAAATTACTACTTTTGTTATAACAAATCAAATTTAGACAACACTTGGTGATGCATTGGTTTCGTTGTGCGGCAGTAAGCCAAATATTGGGACACCAAATGCAAAGATCTACTATTCCTAAAAAATGGGAAAACTAATTGCCTAAAAAAAATTAGCCAAGTTTTATAGCACCAGTTGGGTATTTATCATGACTGTGGCGTGTCCAACAGACAGTTTGGCAAACTGTCGTACAGGGTTAAAACATAAGATTTATCTGACCAGTACAATAGGCTTCTCGGAGGGGTTTGTTTTTGACATCTTGGTCAAGTCAAACACGTTGTTGTGTCTAAAAACCATACCTAACTTGTCAAGTCTAATTATTGGGCTCGAAGATATAGATTTCAGGCCAAGCTAGTGTGAGTCAGTAATAATCATAACACGCTGCAGTAATTATATACCGAACAGGAAAAACGAATCTGGTAATAATGGAACTTGGCTTAACATGGAGCCAATTATTTTCGTTGAAAGCGACACCTGTTGTAATTATATTTTTTCACTACAATGACAAACAATCTTCAATAGTTTTTGCTGACAAAAGTTTGACAGATACAGGTTTCTGTTATGTATGAGAACGCAAGGCCAATTCTTAGACTAAAAGATTGAAACTTGTTTGTTTAAAAAGTTATCTTCAAGTTGAGAACTGGGCCCCATTTTTCGAAAAAACGTTTTCCGTTTAAAAGCTCTCCGTTTAGAATTAAGCCGCCGCTATACTTCGCTAAAATTCCAAAGCGCTTCAAAGCGCTTTAAAAAATTCCAAAGCGCGCTTTGGAAAGCTTTGGATTGCTTTGAAGCGTGCCAAAGCTCAGCTTTGCATTGCTTTAAGGTGGTAGTGTCGCCAAAGCAGTTTTGCTCATAGGCTGCAAAATGAAAACTTTTTGCTTTGAAATTGTACGTTCACTGAGAAACTAGTGAAATGCCATATGGTGTCAAATAAATACTACCAGACACTAGACTACCGATATCTATCAATATTTTTAACCAATCACCATTTGTGAGCCAGACATCACACAATAGAGACATAAAATTTCAAAAAAGGAAGCCAGATATCAGATTGGCCAGCTTGTGAAGTACATGTAATGTTTTGACGCGCAGTTTTTTGCCACAATTAAGAAAAATGAAAAATAAAGGTTCGTTTTTCTTTTGATTTCAAAATAAGTGTCTAAATTTTTCACAATTTATTATTATTGCTGTGAGTACGTTACAGGTTACGCACAGTTTCACAGTTCAAACATGCATTACTCCACAACCACTCAAGCAATTTGCACTAAATTTTGTGTGCATAAACTAGAGCATATGTGCTTTTACTTTGTGTAAAAAATCTAAACAAAAAGTTTTTTAATTGTGACGAAATTATCGAATGTGAATAGGTTTTCAAAACGTCATTTTTCCGACTTTGCGACTTCACTGCTAACTGTAAGCTGCATCAATTTTGCTAAAACTTGGAAAAAATATTTGCCTTAAAACAAAGTTTTAGAATATATAAAGAAGAATGACCTATCTTTCACTGACAAAGTTTAATAGTCGCGCAAAATCGACTGCTTTCGCGACACTACCCCCTTAAAGCCAAGCTTCGCTTCGCTTTGAAGCGTCGCCTCGCTTTAAAAAATGTTCCTACGGTTTTCAAAGCCGAGCGGTAATTTTTTTCAACGCGCATCAAAGCTCGGCAAGTAGAAATTGGTTCTACTTTGCCGCGCTTTGAAACGCTTCAGTTTTTATGTAAATACAACAATGTACAGGTTTTTTACTTTTTTCATCTTTTATGTGCATTTTTTTATGTTTTCAAGTATTTTAAGTCGTTTAAATACTTTTAGTAGGATTTTTTACAAATAAAGTTTTTTTAGACATTTTTGGGCTTTTTGAACACAAAAACTCAGGGTATCGCAGCGTATGTAGATCTTGAACGTAGGTCATGATACTGCCTACGCAAGAAAAGCGCTTTGTTGACTCGTCAACATACAAATGGTATCGTTTTCCGTTGAGATTGCTTCAGTTTTTGATAAAGAGTACGAGTAGATACTTTCGCGCCATTTTGCGCGCCAAAGTATAGCAATATTTGAATTTCCAACGCTCTGCTTGGCGTTGACGCTTGGCTTTGCTTTGCAGCGTTGCATCGCTTCAAAGCTAAGCAAAGCTTTGCCTTGAAACTTCAAATACAAAGCAACCATCGCTTTGTTTCAAAGCGCTGCAACACAAAGTTTGGCTTTACTTTGGCACGCGTCAACGCAAAGCTAGGCTTTATGAAGTATGTATAGCACCCGCTTTATTCATTAAAAATTAGTTTTTAAAACATTAAATTATGAAATTAAACAAGAAATTTAAATTTTTCAAGATATAATTTTTCAACTGGGGGGGGGGTCGTTATAAGTATCTGAAATATTATTTAAGAAATTGGCAATTGGCAACAAAGTACAAAACTTCAATATCAAAGTTGGTCAAAGTTTGGTAATTTCAAAATTATCTCTGAAAAAAACGTTTAAAGTAAAAGAGGATTCGCAAAAAATTCAAAAAATTTCTAAAACCTATATACAAACCTACATATACACGTATAACCTCAGCACAGAAATAATACTTGATGAAAAACTATTGTTATAAACATGTTTTAAAATGTAAATTAGTAAAATGCAGGTAATAATGAAAAAATGAAATGAAAATTTTTCTAATGACAGAGCTCATGTTTTCTGCTTAATTCTAGCTTTACAGCTGATTTTCTTTTTTATCGAGATTTTAGAAGACATGTGCTTAGAGATGTAACACTAACATACTTACACAAAATGTAATTTATTATGTGCATACACAGTGCCGACCTAAATTATTTGCCACAGGCTCCAGAGTCACAGCGGAGTCGGAGTAACTTGACTCCGGAGTCTGTAGCAAGTAATATTTGTCGATACAGTACGTCTTCAGCATCGAATAAATAATTACTAATAGAGTACCAAAAACGTACTCACATACTTTGGGGTTGTTTTCATGTGCGATTTTTGACTGCTGTCAACTTTTGAACATAAAAACAAACCCAAATATCCAGAAATAACTGAACAAGAAGAGTCATAAAAAGTTCCGGTTGTAAAACCAGTTCTGAATTTCATTTAGCTTGGCTCAATTCTGTTTTACGACAAAAAGCCAAGCGAAATTAAAGAACATTCCTTGATCAAGAAAATGTCTATCCGCTTACAGCCTGCAGGTTTTAAAATTTAAGAGGATTAAGTCGTAATGGTTTTGCAAAAAATGAGTAATTTGTGTTTTTTAACCAGAATTCAAAAACACAGTTACAAGTCAACAGTAAAATGCTTTAGGAGCAAGTTAGAGTAGTTAAGTAGTAAGCAGATAAAAATAAACTTATCATGAAGAATACGTAATAGCGTCTCACGGCTATAGAAGAAAAATAACACTTAAGACTTGAGAAATAAGAGTTTACTAATCTCGCTTTGCGTCTTTTTTTAAAATGGACTTAACTGGACTTGACTTAACAGGACTAACGATTCCAACGGACTTAAAGTCCCACAAATTCTGTATTCTATTTCTTGGAATGCGTACAAGTCCACTTAAATCCGCCGGTTTAAGTTTAGTTAAGTCAACTGCAGTTAAGCCATTTTAGAAAAAGGACGAAGAACGAATTGCAAGCATCAAGAGTACATACAACAAGTAGTCACACAATTGTCTGTTTTGTCGCAGGGTTCAGCAATTTCTGGTCAGACTTTAGTTATCAATAATCGTTAACAGTATATAATTTGTCAGGTTGAATAACCAGAACATAAGCGTATTATTTGATTATCCGGTTTGAATTATTTACAGGGCTTGAACAAACTGAACTGTTAACTCATCATGTACATAAAACCTGCTACATTAAGCTAATCAGTTTATTTAAAAGTCAACATACCTAATTAGTTTCTTGTCAATCTTAGTTGGTCATTAATTGTTGACTTTTGCTGCGTGATCAGACTAAAGTTTTACCCACCCACTTGACGAATTGAGGAAAGTTTTCGACAATTAGATAACGCTGTCGTTACATAACAAGCTGTTTACTTAAGTGAGTAGGGGTCATAATGATAAGCCGCGAGTGTCTATGATCAAGAGTACAATCAATAGGGAATTATGAAACGCGGCTTCTTCAATATTGAAAATTTTAATGTGCGTTATAAATGCGAGTGTGAAAGAATGCTATGTAATAAGAGATAGGGCCAACGAGACTTAGTGGCTGTGGTGTAGTGGTTAGCACTGTTGTCGGCGGCACGAGCGGCCGCGCGCCATCAAACTGTTCAATTTGCCAAAATAAGTACATACGTAGGCTCACAGATGAATGTTTACGATAATACTGGTTGCTATGGATTGATTTTATGGTATTAAACCGATGCACAGCAGGCTTTAGCTGACATTTGGTCAATTTGCTGAAAAAAGCTCGCTACACACACACAATGAAGTTTCAGCAGATTTTGCTAGTTTTCAGAGATTAATATTAAGCACAACTATTACTTATACTTAAGTTTATAAACTATGCCTTTGGGAATTAATAAGCATCAGAAAACACTTTCGGAAACGCGCTTGGTGGATGCTCATTAAGGGTGAAATTAGAAACGGCCTAGACCTTCTTGAGTGCTAAAAGCAGGTTTTTCTAAAATTGTGTTTTGGAATTTCGTTCTTATCAGGTTTCAGCGGAGTTTCACGCTGAGAAACAGCCAAGGCTTACTTAGAAAGAATATATTAGAATATAGAAATTGAAACTGAAATTGATATATGGTTCGATGTCAACGTAATTTCAGATTTATGTGTATTGTAGCGATGGAAGTATGCACATATCCGCATTTGAACACAGTTATGCATTTGGACAAAGCTACATTATTTCAGTTACTAGCCTACGATATACTTAAACTAAGTTCCTAGACTTAATAGTAAGTTAGTAACTTGTACTTAATACTTGGGCTTAGTACTTGAATAAACCCACTTTCTACAT